>OY776114.1:77845692-78133192 GCA_963675035.1 Allygus modestus | reverse complement strand
TAAAATTCCATCAACAAAAGTTTCTTGAGTTGTTGCTGCTTATTCGCTAAGAAGTTTGCCACGTTTTTATCCGTGTAAAGAAATATATTTTACCACACAAAAATGGTATGAATTATTTTTGTCGTTTATATTATGTATAATTTATGTTTTAAGGTTTTTATTCAATTATTACGACTTATAATGTTGGCCGAGCTAACCTTAGCCATCAAAACATCTCTATGCCGCCGGTACTACAATTATTTATTTAGTTTTATGCTGTTTTAGGTTGTTTTATGTGTTTTTTAGGTCTCTCTTTGGTAGGATATTTTTATTAGAATGACTATTATATCAAACTTGTTTGAACAACTACAAATTTCAGTTTCCCTTTTGGTTAGCCCTGGGATATAGAGAGCCATGATGTACCTTCTGGGTAGTCTTGGTGGGCCCCTTTCTATTTGGGCAGACCTCCCCCTTAGATTTTGTCTATTTGTATATCATGCTCCAGGTAGTAAGTGCACCTCAAATATTTAAGACAGATAGATTATTTATGGGTTTCTGTTTCCTATACCTCTGAAGAAAATCATAATGAAGAAACCAAATAACAAATAATTGCAGAGGTTAGGCACTGCTAATTAAGCCTAAGTCCATTAGCGAGTCGCTGAAAAACTCTTCTAGGGAGTAGTAGGGACTTTTCTTTAAGTAGGTCACAACCTTTTGAAGACTATCCTCCTTTCAAGGTTTTTTCTACAGTTATGGAGCTTGTTTTGTTAAAGATATTTGTTGCCATAGTTGAATGGCTCTTCTGCGTTCTTTTCAGCCTTGATCTGGGGATGTCTAGTAGGCTGCCGTGTAAGGTGGTCATGAACCGCGGTTCTAGGGTTCCCATTATAGCAACCCATTGACTGGTCGATGCTATCAAGACCGTGAAGCGTTGATGTCAGAATGTAGTGACTGTAGATTATTAAAATAGGTACCCAATCGAACGATGAGTTTACAGTAGGCTAGACGATCGTTTAACCCTTTCAGTGCTAAGCTTCTGAAAGGAGTAGTTGAATCTGTGATGTTTTGTTAATTTTTTAAATGTCTTGAACGCCTGAACAGTCAAAATTAATAAAAACGTGCTTCCGCTGGACACACACACAGTAAAGGATAGGTAAAAAATAGCAAAACACCTGATCAGATGTGCAACTCACAAAGAATCCACCCATCCCTTCAGCTTGGACCCGAGCCGTCCACCATTTGCTTAAGGTCCGCCCTCCCCTTCAACTCTGCCACAGACAGGTGAACTCTCTATGAGTTGCACATAAAAACCACCGGCTGTGACGGGATTAGAACCCTCGATCCAAGTGTTACCCCCGGCCGGGAAGGTAACGCCTTAGACCGCACAGCCACTGATCAGACTAGCAGCTGTAGTGGACCAGGCGGTATTAGAGCCCAGGCACTGGACGAGGTAGTTCAGTTTGTGTGTACCAGGTTTCACTACATGTGAGACTCAGACTGCAGACTGAGCGCCTAACGGTACAATCGCTTATGAAGCCGTAACACTGTTTATTGATAACAGATTCAAAAGCCGATATATTGGTCCATAGCACTGAAAGGGTTAAAGGAGATCAGTCTAACAGCGCACTTCTGTAGGCTACTTTCCTCAGCACCTGGAGCATGTCCCCAGAACAGCAGAATAGCAGCTCACATGACAATGAAATGACAAACACACATGGCACAGTTTAACACGTTCAGTGCGGCGCGCCGGATTTCCGGCGTTTGCCTAACAAGGAAACAAATGCAGTTATCCTGAATATAGTTACACGATTAACGCAGTGAATGCGTTAAGCAGCAGATAGTTAACCCGTGACAGTGTACCACTGACCTGGCCAATATAGTCTTTCCATTCGAGTTTCTATCTAAAACATTCAGGGGGGCGTTCTTCGCAAGACTGCAGATGAGGGACTGAGTTTTGGCTTGGTTTAGTTGAAAACCATTGGGCTCAAACTAATGGGACACAGCCTGAAGGTGTCGCTCAGCACCCGTAACAGCTTGATCAGCCTATGAACCTCTAGAAGTTCATGATCATGGTGGTGTCATCGGCAAACTGGATGACATTCCTGTCCCTGTCCCGAGATCGTTTATCATCACCAGTAAAAGTAATGAGCCAATGACCGATCCCTGGGGAGCTCCAAAGTTCTCATACATAGGCTTTGGAGTTATCCCCCTCCACAGACACTACCACAGAATAACCAAACGTGACTATTAAAACATGAATTTATTGTTAGTACGGCCCAGGATCACTTTCTGAATGTTTAAAAGGTTTAAATTGGTATCATATTTCGTCAATGATCTTAAAATTTGTCCTCAATATAGGCGACTGGTTTCAAAACCTTTCCCCTATATTGAGGACGAGTTTTAGATTCATTGATTGAATATGGTTATTTAAGCGATTTATCCCATTCAGTGCAGCGTGCGGTATTTCTAGCGGTTGCTTAACAAGGAAACAAATGCAGTTAGGCCTATCATGATTTATGTAGTGAATGCGTTAACCCATTGCCTATGAATGTTATGTTTCCCGCTCTCCCTTAGTTATGCTAAATTAAAATTAGCCAAAATGTAAGGTTTTCTTTATAAATTCATAACAAATTCATTTTAGCGAATTTCCCCTATAGAGAAGAAGCTATTATCGTAGGTGGCATGGTAAGACTTAAGCCTGAGACCATGATAACTTTTTGTTTTGAGGTCCCCAGATGCCAAAAACACTATTCGTTCAAATTTATATGTATGTATATATATCGGAAGCTTCTTTCAAAAGTTATCGCGGTAACGGACGCACATATGTATATATGTATATATGTGTCCGTTACCGCGATAACTTTTGAAAGAAGCTCCCAATTTTGATGAAATTGGCATAAATGTGGAGAGTAACATTTATGACTAAGTTCGAAAACCAGATCAATCGGTCTATGGGGGTTTAAAATTGTCCAAAAATCAGTTTTTTGAACTTTTTACCCTAAAATTTTAAAAACATTAGATTTTGGTTATAGCCATTTTATAGAGCTTAAAAAAACAAACAATTTAGTATTTTGAATCATTAAGCTAGGTTTAGTGGTTGTGGAGAAAAGTAAAAAATCATGTCCATAAAATTTCCCATGTTAATCTTATGGGAATACGGTTTTTTGATTTTCCTCAGATAATTTCACTAAAGACTCTACATTTTTTCTACCTATCAGTTTAGCTCTACAAAATAATCATTTTGGCGTTATAATTGTTTTTTACGCCCAACCGTTGCAGTGATATTGAAAGTGCTAAACACAGTACTTTGTCCAATGTTATCCTTATAGAGAATAAATAAAATGTTATATTTTGATTATTTATGTATGTATATTGATGAAAACTGGTATGTGGCTTCAACTAGTTGTGGTATATTGATATTAGCACAACAACAAAAAATGGTTTTTGTGGATTTTACTGTAGCAGCAAACCTGCATACTCGGGCCCCATGTTATTCATATGGGTAATAAGTAAAGTTATGAACCTAAATTAATAAAACTTGGTATGTAGATTCACCTGGTTGAGTTATATTGATAATTGCAAAAAAAACACATTTCTTATCTTCTTTGTTGCAGGAAACCGTACTCAATGCTAACGTTATTCTTATAGAGAATAAATAAAATGCTATATCTATCACTTATTAATGAATGTATTTTTGTGAAACTTGGTAGGTGGCTCTAGGTAGTAGTGATACCCATATACTGTATAAAATGCATTGGAAATTCGCTGAGTACGCAGGTTTGCTGCGAGGGGGGTATTTTATGTTACAAGATAGCAAGTTATGTTTTTTTAATTGAAATAAAATTGCCTTTAATAATTTGTATATTTAAATATAATAATCAGTATCCAAAAAATATTATTTGCCTAAAATATATAAGCTATATGTATATTTTTTTTCAAAGCATGACAATTTTATATGCCTAAAAAACTAATATATATTTTCTTTACACCCAACATGTATTCAAAACGTAATACCCTACGTAAAAATACTAAACAAATAAAAATATATAAATAATAAAAATGTTACGGTTGTTTTTGTAAAACACTATAAATTTGAAAAACCTTATTTTCTTAGCGGGAAGGGGAAAAACAATAATTATTGTTAGCTGGATTATGTAGGCCCTACAACAATGGGTATTTATTTAATATCTTCCAATTTCCATTTATTTATTTATAAACAAACTGAATACATAATAAAATAGTTTATTATTTTTTTCTTATGCGCTATAATATTGACCGCGAACGATATTTCGCGTCAGTAATACTTCCCGCTAATAATCAGCTGTTTGTGTTATGTTTTGTTCTAAAGCATCCAAGAATACAGACCATTAGAAATAGTATAAACGAAAACTTTACTAATGTTAGTAATAACACAACTAACTGTATTCATATTTCCATGACAACGTAATATGACGAAAAAGAACAAGCCCATAAAATGTAATTAATTTTTTTTTTTATACTGAACCTTTGTTACTACTTTCATTTATGTCTTTATGCATTGTTTAATTCATATTTAAGAATATTCGGGTGGTAAACGAAGACAAAATAATTGATTTCAGTGGCATTGTACTCATTACGCAACTGCTCCGTCATAATTAAAAATTGTCAAATCAATAGTTGCAAACCTCCTAACCATAGCTCCTAACCTTTGCTCCAAGTAGGAACACATGTCAGTTGTTCGTGAACATAGTAGACTCATATAGTAGAATCATATGTATGCGTAGTAGAATCATGTTTTAATGTAAACAAAGCAGACGGGGGTTTCAATCCCCATGCTTTTCTTATGGGGGATTTTTATGTTATTTCTCGTTTTCTTCTGACTTTCGTTTTCTGCTATTTTTCCCGAGTCCCTGGGATCGAGACTGTTAATTTGAGCCGTCTCCCATCGTCCTGCAATTTGCCAAACTCACACAATTTTGACTTAAAAATGTTGCTTACAAAATTAGGTAATATAAAGATAGTTAATTCAATCATGATTTGGTTAGGCTTAGATAAA
Organism: Allygus modestus; assembly: GCA_963675035.1. NCBI lineage: Eukaryota > Metazoa > Arthropoda > Insecta > Hemiptera > Cicadellidae > Allygus > Allygus modestus. The sequence continues at coordinate 78,128,178 of OY776114.1, read as the reverse complement.
AATCCAAATCTGCTGTTCGTGGTAAGTTAAGTTCAAAGATTATAGTATAGTTATTGAAAATAAAAAACTAAATAATGAACTTATAACTTATATCAATTACTGTAGGCCTATTTAAAACTAGCTGAAAGCTGCAGTGATGTTGATGAATGGTTTTCTGAGGTGTAGGAACAACATTTTCCCTCATAATTCATAAAATAACTAATTTCCCCCTATACTACAGTAGGATTCGCCTAGACCATTGACCATATGACTGATTTATGATTAGCTATTACACTGTATACTTATTAGGCCTTTCCAAGCGGTGACTGCGGGGCGAAGCCCTACTCTGTACTCTACCTATATATTTTTTGGTCGGGGTAGAAAAATAGATTTTGAAATACATATTTTTTCCACTTATATCTAATGGTTAAAGTAAATAATGGTCACTTTCATTAAACAAATTTTGTTTACATATTTCATAAATAAATTGGTATATACATCAACACTCACTCTGAATGTCATTTTGAAAAATAACACGACGTAGTCTAATGCACAGAACATTGCTAAACATCACTATCTTGTACGTCACACAACAGCTTGTACTGACGAACATTGGTAAATAAACTATCTACGAAGGAGACAGTAGAAAAGCATTGCATCAATTCCGGAATACAGTGGAACCTCGATAACTCGAACCTCAGTAAGTCGAATTCCTTGATAACTCAAATTGTTGTTATTCCCCTTGAACTTGCCTACCTAATGCTATATTATTTTACCTCTATAAGGGTTAGCAGGAAACTCCTCGATAACTCAAATTTGTTTAGTATTCTTAGCCTGTCACCGCACCTTTATAAGTCGAAGTTTTAGTTATAGAACCTCCATAACTCGAATATGTACAATCGCCATACCTCTATAAGTCGAAGTATTGACTAGAGAACCTCTATAATTCGAAGTTGTTCATTCAACAAACCTCCAGTGGTGGAAATTCCAACCCTCCCTCCTCACTACATCTCTTTCCCGGGTGCTCCTGGTGTTGGTAAAACAACCGACAAATTTATGTTGATGAGCAACGCGCATATCAAACAAACGCACGGGTTACACCTATGTGAGGATTTCATTTCATAAATAAGGAACAGTCTCATATTGTTGTAAATTATGTATTTTTCTTAAATAAAATGTTTTTGATTTTATTAGATTTGTGTCCGGTGTGTTATTAGTCAGTGGCAGTTTTAGAGGTTCTGGATGTAGTGTGTGAAACGTAGTTTTTAGAGATTACTGCGGACATTTTCTATCACTGATTAGTAAAAACAAGTTTCACTACTAATGAGTGATGGAAAATGTCCCCAATAATCACTTAAACAACATAAACTCACCATCACCAACAATGGATTTTAAACAACAAAGTAGTTTTCAGGTTGTGCTTTTACTAAGTGTTTGCAGCTTGGCAAAATGTGTTGGCAAAACTCTACCCTTCGAGAAAAAGTTGAAGATTATTTGAGGCTGCTGACACAGGAAATAAAATAGTGACATCGGGAAACAGTTTGGAATATCAGTGAACACCCTTTCGACAATTTTAAAACAGAAATAAGTATCGTTTTGCTTCACCCAAATTCCAACAAAGCTCTGCAATTTTAATTGTTTTCATGTTTTTTGCTTGTAGTTTTGCAAATTATTTTAACAGCCTTATTGATGTTCAGCTAAATTGAAATTGATGAGTAGTTGGTCAGAACTGACTTCCGTAAGGGGGAGAAATTTGTTTGGGGCAGGTGATAAGAAGTGAGCAAAAAAGTCTATAAATAGGCAGGAAGTGGTCAAACGGGAAAAACATCACCAAAATACGGAACTATGAGTTATTAGGGGCCTATTTATTTACTTTCCTACTCTACAATATTTTCACTGATGGAAGTGTTTTGAAGTATTTCATCCTCTACTACGTTAACCAAAGAAGCTTTACAAAATATTTCTGGGCTTATTTTATACATTAAAATTATTCTAAACCTTATTAATTTTAATAATAATTGTTATCCGGTATGATTGTTTATGATAAAAAGCACGAAGTGATGTAAGGATTCTACCCATCCATGATACATCTATTGCGTTACCTTGACCCTCAGTAAGTTGAAGTCTGTGGAGGATAACTTTGATAAGTCGAACCTCGATATTTCAAAATATTCGATAACTTGAATTTTTCCCGTTCCCCCTGAGGTTCAAGTTATCGAGGTTCCACTGTATATGTTTTGAAAAGAATGGTAAATCTGTGTAGCCTGGCCGTCTTTAAAATTATCTACCATGCTCACATACATTCTCACATTGTGTATGGCATTGCCATTTATGGGAGCACATAGGCTATGATACAAATTTGAACACAATTTTAATTTTACAAAATAAAGCAATAAGGGTCATGCTAAAGCTTAGTCATGATACACATATTAAGAGCAGATTATTTTAAAAGCGTAGAAATGTTAACTGTTTACCAAATATATATTACCAATATATATTTGAATCCACAATTTACTTGAAAAATAATCCAGAGAAAATAACATATTGCACTCTAATGTACACAAATATAGGTAACACAATACACACAAATGATATTGAAATTTAAGAACATAAGTTCTCTTTTTTAACAAAAAACCTACATATTGGATCAACATTTTATAGAATATTACCTTTAGAATTGAAAAATTAAATTAAATTTAAGACCGGATTAAAAACATTTTTGTTTCTAAAGCCCATATTATTCTTTAAATGACTTTATCCTTACAAACCATTGAATAAACAAGTTTGGACTGTGGAGGTTTCATAGGGGTCTGTTGGGTCTCATTTTTGTATAGGCCTAGAGCTGTGCTTTTGCGTATATTTACTCTTACTTGCCTTGCCTTACTTTGTGAATAACCTTATTGTGTCGCAATTTATGTACAGGATTTGTTCTTCTAAATAAAGAATATTTTGATTTGATTTGATTTGCCAACCAGTTTGCTGCATTCATGTTCTTTTTTGGCTCCTTTCAAATGATATGAAACTTTTTAGGGGTTGCTATGTGAAAAATAAAAACTACCCCAAGCAACCCCTATTTAGGGTTGAGGGTTGAAACCCTTAACCACCTAAAAAGGTACTTTGACTTATGGTAGTAACATTCACCAAAGATTGTTAGAAAATGTACAGTCGCTCAAAAACTAAGAGGGGGGAGGGACCTTTATGGGACACCTGGTATCTTTACTTAGTCTCCCCCCAATCAGTCTACACTGCTGCCTCCTCTAGAAAGGCCTGAATTAGCCTAGACTATGATAGACAGTAGTAAGGTAAAATCTAGAGCTATTTGGGTATAGGTGTTTAGTATAGGTATTATTTGGAACAAGTTATTGTATTCAAGAAAATGAAAATGAAATCTTGAAAGTAATGTATACAACAGTAGTTCATAGCAGTTGTGCCGCAAGAGGCAGTTTAAACACTGCCATTTGCAGAGGCGGTGATTTATTTTTTCATTCTTTCTCTAGCTTTAACCGAAACAAGACTACTTACTTACTACAATGGTGTGTTTGAGGAGGCTGCTCACAGATTATTCTGCTTACTTTTACAAGGAAACAAAAAAAAATTGTAATGAATGTACCATTTGGTCAATATGGTAATTTATTTTATCATCATATTATTTTGCAGGTCCATATGGTAGGCATACTATTAAATCATTATATATGTTCTACATTAACTATCATAAACGTTACAACTTATTTGACTTAAATTTTATTTGTTTTCTACTTATTATTTTTCAGGTCCATATGGAGGCTATGTCAAGATACGTTTCCCCTGTAAACCCTGCGGTGTTTCCTCATCTTACAGTGATTCTGCTGGGCATTGGAATATTTTTCACCGCTTGGTTTTTTGTCTATGAAGTCACGAGTACAAAATTTACAAGGGATCTTTTTAAAGAGCTTCTAGTGTCCTTAGTTGCAGCAATTTTCTCTGGTTTCGGCATACTTTTTCTCCTGTTATGGGTTGGAATTTACGTCTGATTTTTGACTGTTAAGCTTAGAAGGTGAGTTAAATAAAATTAGCCTAGGTTAAGCAGTGTTAGGTAGGCTAATTTATATAGGTACAAGCTAAAAGTAAAAAATTCATAATTTTACAAATTAGTCCTTACTTTATCTAATGACAAAAAAGTAAGTGTATTAAACAACCTGTTAGATGCCAAGTTTTGCTTCTCACGGTCCCTCCAGTGACCTAGGTTTTAAGGCTATTCATACAGCATAACGTGAAAAGTAGCTGTATAATCACAACATTATTTCAACAAAATCAAGTAGGCCTATAGCAGACTTGTACAGTTATAGATCATTCCACTACTTACTACTCTAAAAATGTAGCACGCTAAAGCTACTACTTTTTCAAAAGTGGCAGAGCTGTGGCCGACGCGACTTAAAATGTAATGTTACTGCTCTGCCCTGCCAAGCACAGACAATATGGTAACTGACATTTGTTGATTTTGTTTAAAAAACTTGCCAAGAACTAGCTTAGCAAACCACAAAATTGATTAAAAAATTATGATTGCAACAGTTAGGTCAGTTTTGTCTAAAAGTGTTTAGATACCACATTTTATCAGATTGAAGTATAGATGAAGAAGTAATAGCTTAGCAATGCACTAAAGAAAAAATATCACTGGGCATATTAATTGCTTTAATAAAATAGGTAATAAATTCCTGAAATAAACTAGAACAAATATTAAAAAATAACTAGCTTTTAAATTAATATGTTTTATTTTATTGAGTTAAAAACCTTGGCTATGGCTAAGTTCAAACATTTTACTTCATTTTCTGAAATTTGAGTAAAAAGTAGTTAATCTACCAAATCTGTGCTTAGTAGAGCATTTCAGTAGCACACTACTCCCCAACACTGTGTTAGTTACAGGTTACAATTGAATTGAAAAGTTCTTTATTCACATTTTGTACAAATACAAAGAATAGTGTCACGTTCAAACTAGACAAATAAAGATATTTACAAGTGTTATTCTTGTTATTTAACTTTTGCTGTACAGTATAGTTATTAAATTATAGGAAAATGTTATCTATTGAGTAGTGGTCTATCTAATATACAAGTGTTAAAGTTACTTTAAAAAATGCAATTGAAACTATTATCCTATTTTATTTATAGTTGTTGAGGTAATTTATCTGTTCTACTTAAAGATGGTTTTGAATTGTTTGCCAAGAACAAAATAAGTTAATAGTGGTTTATAGGCCTATATTATAATAGCAAATTGATGCAGATAGACAGGCTGTATAAAAATAAAACTGCAAAAATTACCATTATAATATTTTCTGAAAATCTCTTGTCCCTACAGAGGTCAGACCTCTGCCAGATGTAGAGTTACTGATTGAAATACATTTAACTCTGAAAACAATTTGTTTAGTCCTTTCTGTATTAAACATTTTCATCATTCTGACCAAATTAATAACATTTAATTAGATGGTAGACACCAAAGAGCATTTACTTCAGTAGCTCTTATTTACTTAATTAGAGTCTTGAAGGTGATAAGTAAATGGTGTATGTATATGTATGGTAATTTTTGGTATATGCTCATAACGCTATTACTTGTAAATTAAAATGTTCTTTGAATCAGTAAAAATGTGGCTTTATTAAATTGCATGTTTATTCTTTGCTCTTTCAGAGGTCAAAGAACCCTTCTATAAAATGAAGATATGGCTCATGGCTCTCACAACTCTGAAGAAAACAGATATTAGTTTTATAATCCGTGACATGACTAGCTGCATTTTTTCTGTCACACCAGTCAAGTCACCATTCCATTTAAGTAAATATTTCTTTATTGTTAGAGATTTTGTTTTAATATGCGTTTGTTATAAGTAATAAAATTAAATATATTTATAAATATTGGTTTGATTTTTCTTTATAACGCCCCAAAACTGGTATTCAAATTCAAAATAAGTGACATCCTCAACATGTAAATATTAATCAATGCATCCACAATTCAACTCTTTGGCAACCAGCGGTAGATGAGATCGGCCTACCAAGTATTGTTGAGAACTGATAGCAACGCTACTTCTACTTCTGAATGATCAAATCTACTTCTGAAGCAGTGATCGATACGATAATTTCTGTAGCAAAAAAAGTGACGGTTTTCGTTACGAGCTCAAGTTTAAAGGACGAGGTCGGAAAATGAGCAAGGATTGAAAAACCACTTGTGGTCCAAGTGATGAACTATATTTGTTGTCATACTGCAAACAATTTTAAGATTAAAATTTAACAAAAACTAAATTTTGAATACTTTTTACTATTCAAAGTTGGCTTTCATCTTGATATTGCTATTCTCAACAAACTGCTGTTACACAAGTTTTCATTGTTTACAAGTTGAATAATTCGTTCAATTCTTCTTTAATAGCTGATTACCTTGACCGAAAAGTGCCATTTTATGATTCTTTTGTCCTAGGATGGAAAACCTCTTCAAAATGATACTTTTTGGTCGAGGTCATCAGCTGTTAATCGTAGTAGTAAAAAAGAACAACTTTAGCATCTCAACGCATGTGTTGAAAATAGCTGTTTTTGAAGCAGTATAATGAAAATTAGTTTTTTTATCGCTAATAAATCCTTTTTTATCCTTATTTTATTGCTAATAAGTCCTCATTTTTGCCTGGCAAACAAATGGACGAGCCAACAAAGGGTCATTTACAAAGCACAAACTTTGAGGGTGGCTAGAGCCCTTCTCTTTTGATTGATCCTTTTGAAATTTTGACAGAAACAACTTCATGCTGAGCTCTCTAACAACACCAAAAAGATCAAATTCAGTTAAAATTGTAGGATGAGTTCCGGTCACTAAAAAAACACAACCTTAGCATCCTACTAATATTATAAACGTGAAAGTTTGGTTGTAAGTATGGATATTTGGAGTTCTATCACACAAAACCTACTAGACCTATTAAGCTAGAATTTTGCATGAACATAGCTTACATATCACATTAGCATATAGACCTGAAAATGTCTATATCTAACGTTAGGGCTCCACCCCATGGGCCCTGTAAGGTCCAATGCAAATCGTATGGGAGGATAACATTTATAAAATTACCAGCTGTAGTTAAAATGTTCGTCAGTTACTCCAAAGGAAGTTCATATGGGTAAAACAAAAAGATTTTATAGTGCTGGTCAGGTTAATATTTCAAATGTATTTTAATTCTTTGCCAGCGAAGCCGCGCGGAACAGCTAGTATTATATAAAAATAAATTAAGCATTCCAGAATATTATAAATTTTGAGATAAATTTATAGGCACACTTTCTGCTCTTCCTAAAAAAGGGTAACATTTTATTAATCTAAAATAAAAATAATCCCTAAGACCATAAACTAGACTCCTGCTAATCCAAACTAGTTGGGGCTGGAGCTTGTTCCGACTATACAATTTTCAGATTACCCAGAGTGACATTTTCGCTATAACAATATATTCAAATCATTTCTTTAATTCATTTAACGACTATTACATACACTTGATAGTCCTTTAATTGATTTTTGTCAGTTAGTTACCGCACATAACGAAGAACACAGTATTTTTAAGCAAGAATATATTTGATCTACCAGTACTTTCATGCACAGTGTAACTTGCTTTTTCTTAATTGGCTCCTCTTATCTCACTAGCTACTAAATCATTGTTACTTCCTTCACATCTCGGGCAATGATTCCAACTGAAGCGTATGTACACAGGGCCGTACTCAGCTTTCACGGGCCCCTGGGCAGGCCTGGTGATGTGGGCCCTGGTTGCCATCCGGATCCAACTTGGTGATCTTTTAGACAACAGGTTTTCCCGGGCCCCAGGGCAGTTGACCCTGCCCCCTCCCCCTGAGTACAGCCCTGCGTATGTAATCTGTTTTTATGCTAAATCTTCAGGGAATAAAGAAGGTTCAAGGAATAATTAAGGTAATATTAATAGGAATTATTTATAACCTTGTCAGCTAAGTGAATTGATTCAAGGAAAAAGTTGTAACGCTAATAACTGTTGTGTTAAAAGGGAAGAAGCTATTACCGTAGGTCTCATGGTAAGACTTAAGCCTGAGACCATGATAACTTTTTGTTTTGAGGTCCCCAGATGCCAAAAACAACATTCGTTCAAATTTTGAATTATATATATGTACATATATATACACATTACACATTTGTACCAAATTTTATTAAGATCGGACCTTTTTACGAGAGTTATCGTGCTTATGGACACGATATATATGTGTCCGTAAGCACGATAACTCTCGTAAAAAGGTCCGATCTATATATATACGATATATATATATATATATATATATATGTGTCCGTAAGCACGATAACTCTCGTAAAAAGGTCCGATCTTAATAAAATTTGGTACAAATGTGTAATGTGCTTAAGGACACATATATATATATATATATATATATATATATATATATATATATATATAAAGGTGCTTATTATAAAGGGGCTTATATATATATATATGTGTGTCCGTAAGCACGATAACTCTCGTAAAAAGGTCCGATCTTAATAAAATTTGGTACAAATGTGTAAAGTTCCCTTTTTTTAATCAAGTCCGAAAAACAGACGAATCACACTATCCGAAGAGGGGTTTTGTACCCCAAAAATGGGGTTTTCAGATGTAATTTTACATGTAAATCTCGCTTGTGCATGAACATAAACTGACGAAACTTGGTATATGGCTTCATCTGGTTGTGGTTTGTTGTTGTTTGCACAAAAAAAAACATTTTTTTGTGTATGGTTCCCGTAGCAGCAAACCTAGGTACTCGGTCCCCATGTTATTCTTATGGATAATAATTAAAATGTTATATATCGCTTATTTATGAAAGTATATGGATGAAACTTGGTATGTGACTTCACTTAGATGAGTTCTATTGATATTTGCATAAATCTCATTATTTTGTGTTCCTTGTTGCCAAACCTGCGTACTCATCCCCAATGTTATTCTTATGGAGAATAATTAATATATTAAATATAACTTATTTGTGAATATATTTCTTTTGAGTCCTGGTAAATGGCTTAAAGTGATATCAAGACAAATACATATTCAATAGAAATTTGCTGAGTACGCAGGTTTGCTGCGACGGGTGGTATTTAATTATATTGTCATTTGGGTGTTTTTCAAGGGAAAATAAGAAAATAGTTATACGTGTCCATAAGAACGATAACTCTTGTAAAAATGGTCTGATCTTGATGAAATTTGGTACAGACGTGTAAAGTAGCATTTATTTGAACGAGTTCAAAATCCAGACGGATCGGACCATCCAAAGGGGTATTTTGGGGGGTTTTGTACCCCAAAAGGTTTTTTTTTGTTTTTCATATGCAATTTTTATTTAAATCAAATTTTAATTTGCACCATTGGATTCACCTCAAAAAACAAACAATTTGGTGATCTTATCATTGCTCTATGTCAATAGGTTACCGAGATATTGAAAGTGCTAAACACAGTACGTTGTCTAATGTTATTCGTATGCAGATAAAGACAAATTTTATATCTCGCTCATTTATGAACATACACTGACGAAACTTGGTATTTGGCTTCATCTGGTTGTGATTTAGTGTTGTTTGCACAGAAAACCAATTTTTTGCCAATGAATCCCGTGGCAGCAAACCTGGGTACTCAGACCCCATGTTATTCTTATGGAGGACTAGCGGCTTCGCTCGCGACAAATTAAAATACATTTAAAATACTAAACTGACCAGCGCACTATCAAATATTTGTCTAGTTTGACCTTCTGATTTCCTTTTCCCTAACTGACAAACAACTACAGCTGGTAATTTTATAAATGATATCCGTCCATAAGATTTGCATTGGAACTTACAGGAACCGGGGGGGTGGAGCCCTAAGGTTGGACATTATCAGATCTGTATGTTTATGTGATATGTAAGCTATGTTCATGCAAAATTTTAGCTTAATCGGTCCAGTAGTTTATGCGTGATGGAACTCAAAATATCCATACATATATCCAAACAAACATCCAAACTTTCACATTTATAATATTAGTAGGATAATTAAAATCGTATAAATCGCTTATTTATGAATATATGTGGATGAAACTTGGTATGTGACTTCACTTAGTGACTTCACTATGTGACTTCACTTCTATTGATATTTGCATAAAAACCCATTTCTTGGCGTTCCTTGTTGCAGCAAACCTGCGTACTCATCCCCAATGTTATTCTTATGAAGAATAATTTATATTTTAAATATCGCTTATTTGTGAATATATTTCTTATGAATCCTGGTAAGTGGCTTAATGTGTTATTAAGACATTGTGATGTACACAGTTCATCTCGATGATGGACGCATCATCCAAAGACATGTTGACCAGCTGATAAGATGTAAAGTACCGCAACCCCAATAAATAGAGGAGGAGGTGTTAACATATGACTTGACTTATTATCATTCTTGGGCTGTTTGTACTTGCTATATACTTGGTGGACGTTATCATGATTATCTTGTGTCTTTATTATTTTACTTTCATCTTTTGCTAGTTCAAATGTAGCTGCCTTTTCGACTACATCTTTAAACGGTTGTAATAGTTTATCTTGAAGTAGTTGAAGACGTATATCAGAGTCTTTAAGTCCTCTGACAAACTGCATGCGAAGTAGAATTTCAGATACTGATTCATTACATTTTGCACAAGTAAACTGGCATTCCACACTAAGTTTTCTTAGCGCATTTGCGTAATCTTGTATGGATTCATCACTTAGTTGGGTACGTGTAGTAAATTTGTGCTGACGAGCCCAAATACTAGGTTTTGGTTCTAGTTGAGCCATTAATAAGTGAATCAACTCCTCATATGTTTTGTTATGTGGATCGTCTGGTATGCAAATATCGTAAAGCTGTTCATGTATTTGAGGGGTGATTGCTTGTAAGAATAAATCCACTTTAACTTTTGGACTTAAATTTCCACGTAAATGGGTGTAGTTTTCAAAGCGTCGAGTGAAGTTTTGAAAACTTTCCTCCTGTGTATATGGTTGAAAAGGAATATTATTTGCATGTTGAGATAGGGAAGAAACAGCCATCGTAGTGCATGTATTGTACTTTTTCTTTTCTGCTTCAAGGAATATTCGTATCTCTTCATATATTTCTTCTAAGTGCCATCTGACTTCTAGTTCATTTTCTATTGCATTAGTGCAAAGTTCAATGTTTGATTGTGTATCTTCGATTTCTGTCCATATTTTCGAAAGTTTGTCAGTGTAGTACGTACACGTCTCTTGAGAATTTTCTTTTTTAGGTAAATCATCCTTCAGTTTGTTCAAGCGTAGTTCTAGTAACCTTCACTTCTTTATATACTAGTCAAAATCTTTCTGTCTTACCACTTTACTCGTCGCCATTATTAAATTCACAAATAAAAGTAAACATTATTAACAAGAATTAGAAGTAGGTTTTTATTCATTCTTAGTTCAGCTATATAAACCAAAACAAAAACAATTTCTTATTGGAAAAATAATGACAACTCGAAAAACACATGATTGAGAAAACACATGATTAAAACAAAGTCAAGTCATATGTTAACAGACATATTATTTATATTCATTGGAAATTCGCTGAGTACACAGGTTTGCTGCGACGGGGGTATTTTAATTTTTCCCCACGATGATAATTAAGAAAACTGAATTTGTAGTTTCTTATGGTTTTTTAATGAAAGAAGACAAGCACAGGACTCTCGCAGGTATAGGGTCAGATGTTATAAAAAATCTAGGCTTATCGCCGTTGAAGGCTTCGCCCCCAAACCCCCTTTTGGAGTTCGCTTCGCTCACTTGCATTCCTCAGTCAACTCAAGTTTAAATCAAACTCAACTGTTACAGTTCATTAACCAAAGAAAAACTACACAACAATGACCTTTGGTGAGCACATTAACACTTACACAGGCGATCCCATATCGGTTCGATATCGAAACATTTTACCAACTGGTTGCTCGTCCGTTTTATCAAATGAACTCCTGACTACGACGGTTGTTTCGAGGTGTATAAAAGCAAAAATAATGTGCTCACTCATTCAAAGTCAATCAGATATAAATTAAAACAAAATTATAGTAACCTAATCTAACCTAACTCTGCAGAGGGCTTTATGGGGGGCTGTTCGTTGTGCAACATAATAAATGAATTTGTAAAAACAAATTGTCAAATCAAACATAAATAGTAGACCTCAAAAAGTAAGCTTCAAAAGTAGGATTCATACCTGTGACCACATGATCTTGAATCATCTGACAACATATCCACTGGGCTACTGGCCTAAATTCATTCATTACATTTTCCAATATCGTATAAAATGATATTCGCGATATTGAACTTAACCTTGTTTTCTAACAGCTGATTTATATAAACCTCATGTGAGCAAATTAGTATCACCTACACGGGCGGTTTATTTAAATTAGCTGATACAAATGTGGTATTAGCCAAAGATAGAGGTGCTTTCATTAAACAGCTTTCCAAAACTGTACACATTTAAATGGGCCAAAATACTCAAAATTACTCCTTCTCCGATGAATGCGGCTGAACGGATGATCTTAAATCTGACAGAAAATCGTTGGTTGGAAATTAAATTTTCTTCAACTTTTGTATTTAACATTGTTTCCATCTCTTACCGTTTCCGTACAAATTGCGCTCAAAGTGGAAAAATTGAAAAAGTAGAATTTTCCCCACCCCAAAAATGCCTCAAACACTCAAAAATGTTAACTTTTGGCAATTTTTCTGGCAGTTTCTCGTCAAGAGCTTTAATTAAAGTATGGGGTAGAGGGGGGTTAGATTACGGGAAGTGCCTCATAGTTTACGTCAGTGAACAAGTGAGTGAGTGAGTGAACCCGTCTAGCTTTATATAAGTAGATGTATACATTATAACCATCTGATTATCAAAAGAAAGTAACTCCATTTTTAAGAACATTTTTAATCACTGGAACTTCGAAAACCAACCAGGCGGAGCCCTAAAGGTAGAAATTTATAAAACCTACAAAAGGCACAACTCGAGAGTCAGAACTTTTGATTGATACCAAACATGTATACAAATAATGTTTCAAAGAGGTAGAAAATTGCTGAACTAAAGTCAAGAAATTCTTTTAATAATATAGTTAATCATTTCTGGGATTAAAATCAAAAATCCATGTTTTGGGTGATGGTTCCCAAAATACTAAATTTTAAAGTAGTTTACATGACTGTTTCTTACACTCCAGACGAGGCAATCAAGGGGATATTGTCTAAATTTTATGAAAGTGGGATAACATTTATACAATTGACAAGCTATTTCATAAAAGGGTAAAGTATCTTTCTGCAACAAAAATAGAGGGAAAGTCCAGTATAGCAGTGAATACTCACATCATTCAAAGTAGAAAACTCTGTATTGGAATCTGGGAATCCCAGGTAATGTTTTACAGAAAAAAATCTGTTTGTGCCATTTTTCCTTTGTCTATTACACTTTTGGCCCAAATTTTCCTGGCCTAATAGTATGTAATGGGCTGGCAACAAATAATGAAGCTCAATAACAAGATTTTATAAGTAAACAACAAACTTTATTGATAAAAAAATGGAAACGGAACTATGGCTATGACAATCAGCTGGTTAGACTGAGCAACAAGGCGGTTCCTCGTTTGATCCAGTGGTCCGCATCTTCAGCCCCACTCTTGAGGTCAACTGCGACAACAAACGCCTCACGACCCTGCGAGCCGGCCCGCACTGGGTAGTAGTACAGGGGGCAGGTGTACAGTCCTAGAGCAGATAGTCAAGGTTAGATGTTAAATTTATGAATAAGGAAACACTGGCAGAGCTGCTATAATTGAATTACTTTAACTGTGTCCTGTGTGAATAAACTTTACGCATGTAGGGGACGAAAGTCAAACTTACAAAAATGGCGGCCATTTCAAATTTGTTTATTTTATTTTATTTTTTATTTTTTGCTTAATAGGCCTATCTTGAAAACAAGTAACTTAAGGAAAAATTATCTAGATACATTAGATGCATCATATTATTCCTAAAACAGTGGTACAGTAGACTCTCATAAATCCGTATTAATGAGGCGAACGGTTGGTCCGGATTTCATGGAGGTGTGCATGAGTCATAAATTCCGCATTCCGTTTCATGGCAAAAAAATATTAAAATATACATTTACGTTTATGTGCTAATACAAGAGTGAGCTTCTGAAATAAGATGCAAACCACATGACATTTGTGTAAAGCGGGCTGGCTAATTCACGTGAAAACTGAAGGCGCTAAAACGAAAAGTTTCGTTTTTCAATTTCTTCAAGTCTACTGTATCAAGATTTTAATTGTCCCTCAACAAATAGTTGTGTAATTGCAATTTGTAGGAAGAAAACTGCAAATTACAAAAAATTAGCATGATTGAATTAATTTAAAAACTGCATTATTCAAGTCAATATATTAATTGGTTCCTAATATATCGTGTTTACAAACAAAATTCATACGAACACTTAGGCGCATGTAATAATAGGAGCACAATAAACCAGTTCCTTGTAATTTTTGGTTTGTTTTGCCCTTAACTTTCTGAACTTTTAGCACTGAGTTCAGAAACAATTTGTATGTTCAAGTAATAGGCTTTACCTTTAAAATAAAGTTGTGAAATAATATTTCAAGTGTAAATGTACCTTAAATAATTCATAAGAAGACATAGCAAATTTGTGTTGTTTTACATAAAACATTAGACAATATCTCAATACAATTTAAAACTAAAGGGAGTTTCTTCAGCAATAGTTAATTACAATGTTAAGAAACAATTGGTTTATAAATGACTAGTTGAATGTACCCGTTCTTCGCACGGGTTAGAAAGGTAAGTTAGCTTGAAACAGCTGTTCTTGCTTCTGCTCTTTAAACTGTCAAATGGAAGTGTGAAGCTGTTTGCATTAGAGTTTTTGAATGTTTACTTTCTTCTGAAATGTAAACATTGAAACTTAGGACGTTCACGTGGCGTAGCCCGAGGGGATTTTAAGGAAGTGAATAGGCCTATGTGTTGCATGGGTTCATGATCTACCTTTGTGTAAAGTTTCAGCCCAGTCGGTTCAGTAGTTTTTGCGTTCGCCTGGAACATCAGACCGACAGACGGACAGAAACCACCTCTTCTTTATAATATTATAGATGAGTGAATCAAATAAATATTTCAATTTATTAAATAACCTTCAATAATGTGTTTAATCAAAACTATTATTTTGTATTTAAAAGAAAAACTTGCAATTTTGGTTGAAATCATTATCATCTTTTGTTTTGTAACAGAAAGATTTGCCATAGTAATTTCGTTATTAAACCACTGCGAGTAAATGTCATCCACCAACCTTTGGACTTTTTCTTGGTGACTTCGCAGGGCTTGAACAGTATGACGGGCACTGGGGAGACCAGCTGTAGAGGCGACGGCTCACACAAACACAGCTTCTTCTGGTCCCAGCCTGCACCTTCCAGGAACATGCCTCGCACATACACCCCTTCCTGTTTCAGACAGACTCAGCATCACAAATACATTTCCGAATTCAACATCGATCAAAATGCTTTTCTCGCACAATATCTGCTGTCATCCACCAACGATTCACAACGGAGTACAGGAGGACCTGTGTTTCCTGTCTACTCTACAAAAATCTGTCGCTGGATGAGTTTACTTTTTAACATAGATAAAAAGCATGTCAGAAATCTACAGGATTTTGTTCACAACTATAAAAGTTGTATTTATTTTATAACTTCAAAATCGTTGTTGTATAGGGTGGGTTTCAAAACCTCGGAATCGTGATAAAGTGCAATATTATATTAAACTAAACAGACCTCGGAATTATGAAACCTCGGAGTTGTGATGTTTTTAATACTTAACTGATTTTATAAAAATCTCGGAGTTTTGAAACCTCGGAACTATTTTTACAGACCTCGGAATTATGAAATCATAACTTTTGATTGATACCAAACATGAGCTTTTGGTTGGTGAGTGTATATATATGTGTGTGTGTGTGTGTGTGTATGCAATCTGGCGGTCACATTTTTTGTCCGATTTACTTCAAATTTAGTAGGGGTGTTCCTTTCTATAATCAGTTGGACAAGTTCGTTGGGCAAAACAATCAGAAAACTCTAACCCACTTTCCCACTTTTTTTGGAATTATTCTTTCAAATTTCGCGTTTTTGGGCCCAAAAAGGGTCAGAATAGCCCCGGATGTAAGATTAATGCTTATATTAAGATGGAAATTAGTGAAGCAAAAGTTTTAAGCCCTCTCTCGTCACTCTAGCATAAATATTTACCGAGTTATTAAAGAAAATGTATATCGGCTAAACACGTACGTTGACAACGAACAATACGTTGTCTTGTAGGGTTTTTACATTAGAAAAGCATGTTATTGATTTGTTGGTGTATTTGTATCATCTCCAGCAACCTTTCACCTACTTTCAAGCCTGAATGGACCTTCTCTTAACCTTATAATGTGCAAAATTGTATTCCTAGCATTGCAGGTAAATTAAACCAGGAGCATCACAATAGCCAAAAATCAATGTTTTCAGATTTCAATAAAATTGGAATAAATGTATGTTTTTACAATGGCTTTGAGTTTTAAAAGTTTTGTATGTGGAAATTCACTTCCCTCACGTCAGCGTGCTGCATTCGAACTCTTTAATTTATAAGGTGTAATACATGTTAATTTTCCATGAAAAAGTGAAGCCCCCAAGTCGGAGCTATCACCCGACTGTAGGCAGCACATGAAGTGGCGGTCGCTTTGTCTCGTACTTAGAAGAGATAGTCATCGGTACATGCCACGACAATAGATTCCTACTCGCGCCATCTGCTTAATGGTAATGAATGCATTAAATACATCTTAATATATAAACTCCAAAATCTCACTCAGTCCTAACCTAATCATTAATTCTATAATTTCCCGGCATGCTACATTGATTTTTTAAAGTCTACAATAAAAAGTTAAGAGTTTTTTCTTACCGATTCAATGATAGGACTTTGCCCCACGGGACTTCTAAGTTACCATATTTACCTGGTTTATGTACCAGTTACTTATTAGGTTTATGGACGTAAGCTGAATGACCTCATCTGTAATGAATATATGACTCTAAATCTGGCTTTTGCTTTGAAGAACAGGTCACTAGCGGCAGAAACCATTAAAACAATATGTCATTCACTGCATAGGCGAGCGCAGAGTCTGGTCAGTGAGTGCCGGGGTCGTCGTCTAGTCGCCACCCCGACAGATCGCCACCTCGGCATTTTGGTCATAGGCGACAGATCGCCACCTCGTAAAATTTAAAATGCCTTATAGAAATATCATTGCCGTCTAGTCGCCACCCCGACAGATCGCCACCTTTTTTCTCGGAGGTGGCGATCTGTCCGGGTACGCTACCGACAGATCGCCACCTTGCACGTCCGCGACAAGTCGCCACCCCGACAGATCGCCACATTCCCTTCTCGGAGGTGGCAATCTGTCGGGTACGCTACCAACAGATCGCCATCTCGCACGGCCGCGTCAAGTCGCCACCCCGACAGATCGCCACCTCCTTCATAGAAATAGTAGACGGGGACAATAAACGTCTATCCACCACTGTTATCAGTTGAAAATGTTATGATTTATAAACATTTATTTGAATCCCTAGGCTGCCAAATAAATATTATTACATAATTTATTTTTGGGGGCTACTTGAAAAACCTTGAAGAACATAAATTCGCTCACAGAACAACTCTTTTTTTACACAGAACTGAATTTTTACACTTAGCGTCTTGAGACCTTGTAATTTCTTTGTCAACAAAGGTTTCTTCCCTATTTCCCCGCCTTATAACAACTGAACTCTAATGAGTGTATATATTGTCTGTAAAGTCTGTAAGTTAAAAAATAAACTAATATATGTAATAGTACTACCTCACACTT
This sequence comes from Allygus modestus, assembly GCA_963675035.1. Classification (NCBI taxonomy): domain Eukaryota; kingdom Metazoa; phylum Arthropoda; class Insecta; order Hemiptera; family Cicadellidae; genus Allygus; species Allygus modestus. Next base: position 78,110,365 of record OY776114.1, on the reverse strand, counting down.
GTATCATTCGATTGTTTTCATTCGATTGTTTTATCGATTTAAACTATCGAATCACGATTCGAATTTTACGCGTGCGAGGTAGTACTTTTTTAAAATAACCTCCACGTGACCTTGAACTTTAACCTTTCCCTCATTACGTCACAAAACCGCCTACGTCACTGGCTCAGCCTCAGATGACGTACATATTACGCAGCACATCCGGTCACGTGACTGGAAGCTGTCAATCGAGTTAGCTAGAAACCCCCTTTTCCCACTACTAATATGTCTCGCTACCACATAAACCCACTTACCAAGTTACATAACAATACATACATAATTAAGTGATATATACAATTTTTATTATCAATTTATTTGGACTTTACCTATCACTTCTAGTGTTTTAAACACTAGAAACAATAGTGTTTAAACACTAGAAGCAATGAGTAAAGCCCAAATAAGTCAATAATAAATTCAAATCCATCGCTATTATGAGTTTCAAACATACAGTATAACATTTTATTTTAGGGCTGAGTACGCAGGTTTTCGCTGAAACAAGGAGGATAAGAAACTTTTTTATGCAATTATAAAAATAACTCATGAAGGTGAAGCTTTATACCTTTATTAATTTAATTTTGGTTCATAACTAAGGTAGGTAGGCCCTATCAAACATTAACTACTCTGCATAAGAATAACACTAGGACTGAGTATGCAGGTTTGCTGCTTCGGGAAAATAAAAAAAAAATTTTTATGCAAAGCATATAAATAGACCAGAACTTGGTCAAGTCACATACCAAAGTTTCGCTAAAATATTATCACTTCAAAGAAACTGGAAAGAGTATTTTTTATTTGAATTAAACATTAGATAATTTTAATCAAATATTTGTTTTCAAATGTCAAATTAATACAGTTCATGTGATAACGGTTTTTAACAAGTTAACATAAGTACAAGCATGTATGTAGGTATATATACATACAAACGTTATTTCTCTATTCCGTAATATAACTTTATTAATTTTAATTGTCTAGTCTGTAATAAATACACAAAATATACAAATAATTAACAAATTTTAATTTGTTATGAAAACTTTAAAAATGTACAAAATAAAAATGTTGTATTTAATTTTCCTTACAAGATATAGTATGGTTTTAGCTCTCAAGCCTATATCCAACAAGCTACTAATATATACCCCCTTCACAGCAAACCTACGTTCTCAGCGAATTTACAATGCGTAAATATTTGTCTCACTACCACAAAAAGCCACTTACCAAGTTACATAATAATACGTTCCCCATAAATAAGTGATACATAACATTTTATTTATTTTCCTTAAGAATAACATTAGAGCTGAGAACGCAGGATTTCGCTGAAAAAAGGGAGATAATAAACTTGTTTTTATGAAATTATCAAAATAACTCAATAAGGTGAATCTTCATACCAAGGTTTATTAATTTAGGTTCATAACTTAGGGAGTGTTCATAACTTCAAACATTAACTATTCTCCATAAGACTAACACTAGGGCTGAGTATGCAGGTTTGCTGCTTCGGGGGAAATAAAATCAATTGATTTTTGTTCAAAGATTAAATAGGCCACAACTAGTTGAAGTCACATACCAAAGTTTCGCTAAAATATGATCACTTTAAAGAAACTGAAAAGAGTATATTTCCTATTTGAATTACGACTACAATTCTTCTCAAATCTTTTTTTGGCCACTGCTAGGGTTAAAAAATAGTTATTTGTCCCATGTGCGCTCTCACATTTTGTATTGCATTGCCCTGTATGGTTCTACAAAAAAGATAAATATGGATAGTATTTTGAAGCAGGAAAAAATAATTATGCTTAAGTTAAAGCACTGTGCCGCACAGGCCGATTTCGGGTATTAAAATAATAAAAATGCCGGTTGGGAAACATATTATTATTTATTAAATCACACAATCAACTTCACAACTTCACAACAATTGATCTAGAACAATTTACACTTCGTTTTACATTAGGTATTTCCGCGGTCAATTACAAAATAAGGTTACATTAAATTTGGAAAAGTATTAATTTAGTTTTACTCTAATGAGGAACGATGAGACGCGTATCACATCCTCGGGGGTCAGCGCGCAACTCCTCTTCTCACGCCTCGGCGTCGCGCTGAGGCGACGGGCCTCAGCCAATCACAGCGCACGGCCCGATGGAGGCTAGTGCTGACGCCCGCATTCTCATCCTGGGGCGAGGCTACAATCTCTCTCTCGAGTTAGAAAACTCTGGACTCAGTTTATAATGCAAATATTTGAATTCGATTTCTGGGCTGTTTGAAGGGATTTTTAAATGGTTGGTGGTCTTCATAATTACTGTACTGATTTATTAATCAGTATACTTTAGATAAATTATCCCAAATGTGGTGTAACTAATATTTAATAAAATGACAAACAAATGTTGCTGAATCCTTAGATTACAGCCACTGATGTAAATTTGGGAGTGGGTCGTTACACTCCCCCCTCCTCTAGTTCATGCTGGCCTCAGCATGAGGTATCCTCTTTATGTATGGGGACCTCCTGTCCTCAAGGGTGGAACGGCCCTTCTGTCGATGAATCCTTGCCACCAACCTCAAATTAAAGCGGGCACAAGTCACAATGTGACGTGAAACATGACAAGAGTTTACAAGCCGCAGTATAACCGAAGTCAAATTTAAGGGGACAGAACAAAAGATAAAGGAAACTTTCCTTTAACTAGACTTCAGCGCCATCAATATGAATGGGACGGTATTTACTTTTATGTTCCGCAATTTCTAGTAAACATGCGTCTCATCTCCTCGTACAAATTTGCAAACTTTTGAAAACAAGTATGACAAAAATGTATATACACCTGATGCTCCAATCATAAATCAACAAAATTATTACAACAAAACACTCCAGTTACATACTCTATGTGGTTACAAAATATCTGACAACTTATTAACATTCCCCTTCTCTTTGAACTTCTTATAATCATATACAATGAATTTCCCCAGTTAACACCAGAAATAAAATATACACATGGTACGTAGACCAACAGCGCACAACGCTCGACAACAAGAGAATGAGAAAGAGAGAACAAAGTGGCTTAGACACTCATCACTGTGCAAAATTGTGAGTCAGTATTTTAGTCAATTGGAATTTGAAAGTAATGCACCGAACTGTGCCTAATTTAATTGACAATTTATAGTTCAAGAATATCAGTTGGTTCGGGAATTTTGGTTTTATTGAGATTTGGAACGCTACTCACTCGATCTGGTGAAGCCGCACGAGCTTTCACTTGGGGCCGGTCATTCACACTGTCACCCCTACGGTATGATGAGTGATCTAGCCTGGTCACCTATTTACCTGTGCTTTCTGCTTCTCGAGTACAAGTATACTAAGTACATCAACAGTTAACTACACAAAGAAAGTCCCTGACTTCACGATTCACATTCCCCAGTTAACAACTACATTAATCAAAATCCCGTAACTCCCAAAATAAAACATATAAAATTCCGCTCATGATATTATCATAGTACACTTAACTTACACATACAGCGAAATATTACGACACTTTAACTTTGGACTGAGGTACCGGCCTACTCTAATAATAACAAAATTCTTATTCTCCAGGGTGCTCCTGAGGTCTTATAGCAAAAAAAAAATAAAAGGTTAATACTTTAAGGGATAGCCCGCCCACACCTAAGGACTCAGACGCCAAAGGACTGCCCGGGCACCTTAGGGGTGCTTGGGTGCCATTATGCGGAAAATGCGGTGGGCTCTTGTAGCAATCTGTACTCGGTTCTCTCACCATCCTGAGACTTGCTCTAGAGGCATGGGAAACTTTGATCCTCAACGGAATAAAAAAAGATGAACTTAATGAGTGTTGAGACACTGCAAGTGTCTACTTACAAACTTAAAACTAATCACAACCTTCGTTGCTTTTAACCCACCGCTTGGTATTTAAATGGAGCTGCGTTTAATTCGCCTCACCTGCCTCTGGTTGCGAGACAGGCCCACCGTATATCCCTCCCTTACACAATCATATTGGTACCTCAGCCAAACCAAAAACAAAAGACGCAGCAAAATAAAACTATCTTCATTATACGAGGCCTGGTAGTGTCCCATACGCAGTCTTGCTGGGGGGTCCGGAAAATCCCTCAGCAAGGCATTTACAACAGTCAACCGTACAAACTATCTCTTTAAAATTTGGTTTTGAGTTGGTCTCAGATATTCACAGTCCAGCGGAAGGAGTTGAAGGGATGGGGGTTTTAGGGGTTGTGGATTGCGCGCTTACCTTCCTGTGAACACCAGATACCACTCATCAGCCTTACCTTTGCAATGGTATCTCAAATTATAAAATAAATAAAGAAAAGGGTTCACACTACCATCCTCCACGATACTTACACTCTAAACACAAAACCACAGTTGCAATACCTCGTTACAGACAACTTAAAATAAAACACAACCGAAGCTTATTACTAAAGGCCTTACTCATCATTGTCGAAACAAGAAAGGGTCCACTGTTCCCCACGTCGCATCCTGATGAGCACTCTAAGTCCGATCGCTAGTCCGTTCGCGAATATTCTCGTATCCTCACGCGATACCGATCGTCTTGACGCCGCACGGATTCATGGGTCCTTCCACACCGCGGTAACTTTCAATGCTCCAATACGGTTTATGAGTTCTCTTAGGCTAGCCTTACTCACGACGCTTTCCAGCCGAATTCCACTCTACGGTTTACCGGTAGCCGAAGCTCTAGTTACTGGCTCTGGGGCTGCAGTCCCCTCGTCATCTCCAAGTCTCGGAACAGCTGTTCCCACATCAACATCAGGATTGGTCACATCACTCAGGTCTGCGAATATCTGCGGCGCTCTGGTCAAGGTCGCAGTCCTCCGCTCTCTGCGCTGGAGTCTGGAGCTCAGGAACCAGGCGGCAAGTACCTACAACATGCAATAAACGGCATCAGGGTCATCACCACACAGATTCCCATCGTTACTATCAAACTTACTCTCTGTGCCCTATCCCTAAAATCATAGTGGGACCGCAAAAGGAAAAGTGCCTATCCCAAACGGTATTCCCGCACATTCACGGTGCCCAGCTCATTGTCGAGTCCTTCTAGGACTTCTACGGTGGCATTCACATCGATATTTATCAACTCGGTCTCTTCGTCGGAGAGCATTGACTTCAAATCAGGAATAAAAACTTTACTTATCTGGCCGACATGAGTGTTGCTGCCGTGTATACGGGCAGGCACCTTAAACTCATCACTAATAACATCACATTTATACGCCTCGGAGATCACTCCCACTCCACTCATCTGCATGGTGGTCACGTTTATCTTTCCGCCATCCTCGTAAAAGTTCAGAGTTACCTTGTAGGGCTCGGAAGCACTTCAACAACACGAGGGACCTCAAATCGGTGGTCAATTTTCGCTCACAACTGTAAGAAAGTTTTCCAACAAACAGATCGGACACGCAACTTGGCCTCTTGGCCATGATCATTATGACTTCCTCAAGCGGGCAGATTACAAGTCGACCGCTCAGACAGTCACGATCGAATTTATCACTGCTATACCAAGTATATTGTAATCTATCCTTGCTCACTAGGAGCTTCTGATTTTGCACACCCCATTGGGTCAATTTTTTTTAAACGTCCTATCATATATTGGGTATGTGTACCCGTCATACGCCTGAAAAAACTTATCGTCTCATTTCAAAGGGAGCTGCAGCACAACCCTGAGGGTTTGCTCAGTCACGTAACTATGGGCAACCAAAACCAAGTAATACTCATGAATGTTTTCTAACTCAACGCGCAGGTATAATTTGGCTAGAGGGGGCACAACCTCTTTTATTTCTTTTAAAATTCTTAGAAACTCTGAGGGCGAGAGCAAGTCACTACTTACTTTCCCACCACCTTACTGCTTTGTGAAACTGGATTATTTTGCGAATAGTATCTGAGACCGTACTCTAACTCTCAGAAATTGCAGAATTCAATTTTAAATAACTAAACACGTCTCTTAACTGAAGTTGCGTAATTTGGTCCGTTTTAAAAAGTCTACTAAGGGTCTGACACATTACTGAATGATAAGATTTGATTGATAAAATTACTGAATTTAGAGTTTTTGAATGATTTACCAATTGATGCGCCACGTTGGCCAGGATCTTCATTTTTCTCTTGACGAACAAGCAAAGACACCAAATTATTTACTTCCTTTACGTATTCATGGATGTCTTGTTTCAAAATGGAAAATTAATACCTAAAACCCTCCTCTAATTGAGGTAGTTTAGAGTGTATACTTACGCTATCACGCAAAAGGTCAGAATAAAATTGTTCAAGATACTGTTTTACCTCTACCGCCAAATTGCTGAGTTTCCGGCTCTGTACTTGCATTTCCGTAAGTTTGTACTTCAGGGTGACCCTCCAGTGGCTGTCAGACAGGAGGACCTCCTGGCCTCCTTCGAAGATGATGCCCTGGTGGAAGCAGCTAACTGCCCCCAATACTAATAAAATGTACCCTATAACAGATTTGAATCATGTTAAATTTTTGTTATATCACTATTACTTATTCCACTCTTTAGTTTTGTTTATTAATCCCCCATGCGTTTCCGATACCTCCCACACTTAACTAGTGTAATCCTGGAGATACGCAGGTCTCCTACGGGCCCTTTTTGAGCTGTCCGGGACAGGCTCCTGTACTTCCTGTGGCTCGTCTATTCCGTCGTCACTCACTTGCGGGTCGTTGACCCATTCTTCCAACCCTACCTCGGGGTCCGCGTTTGTTTCTACCACCGGCGGAGGGGGCACTGGGGCGCGCCTCGGGCACGGTTTTATACGGTTCACGTTTACCGTTACTTCTCGCTTCCTGATCTTCAGCACGACGTTGAGCGGAGAGAGCACCTTTATGACCTTATAAGGACCCTTCCACAGTTTCGACAGCTTTTTAACCCTGTGTCGCCCTATACTAGGAACGTGCAGCAGGACCAACTGCCCTTCGTGGTACTCTACTTCTTTCACTTTCTTATTGTACTGCCGCTCATACCGTCCGCGGGCAATAGCTTTTCGTTTCGCCGCTACTTCAAAAGTCTCTTTCAGTTTACTCCTCAGGGTCTCCACATGATCGTTGTACAGATCATCACCTTCCGTGATGGTCAGATCTGCTTCCAAGGGTGTTTCCATTTTCCTACCGAAAACCATTTCAAAAGGTGAGAACCCTGTAGCCTCGTGACCTTGCGAATTGTAGGCCATCGTAACGTACGGAAGGTACTCGTCCCAATCGGTTTGATGCCGGTTCACGAAGTGGCTTAGCATGCGCGCGATCGTGGAATGCACTCTTTCCAACCGGCCATTCGCTTGCGGGTGGAAACCAGTAGTCTGAATTTTACGTACATGTAAGAATTTACAGAGCTGACTGATAAGGTCGGAAGTGAAATTCGCGCCTTGGTCCGAAATCAAAGCTTTTGGAACGCCAAATTTTGTGATCACGCGTTGTACTAGCGCTCTTGCGATACTCTCTGCAGTCTGGTCTGGTAGCGGGATGAACTCGCAATACCGAGTGAAATGGTCCATCACACTCAGGATGTACACATTCCTGGAGCAACTAGTGGGCAGAGGGCCCACAATATCCGCTGCGATAACTTCAAAAGGAGCCTCGGGCTCGTTGAAAATAGTCCCTAGGGGAGCTCTAATTTTCCCGTAGTCGGTACGCTGGCTACAACTCTTGCATGTGCGAACATAATCATAAACCTCTTTGTCCATCCCTTTCCACCAAAACTTTTCCTTAATGCGTTGAAGTGTCTTAGCTACACCAGCATGCCCAGCTGTAGGCAGGTCGTGGTGAAGGCGCATGACTTCCCTAGTAAGACTGACTGGTACTACGATGCTCCTTTTACCTCCACTTAGTCTATACAAAATCTTTTCCGGGCTGAATTTGAAACTTTTGGCCTTTCCTAACTCCTTACAATGGGGATCATTTTTCTGGTGCTCGCGGAGCGTGGCCAAATCCATCACGGGGAGCTCGTCCCTGCTAAGGGCCGCGCACATGGCTCTGCTGAGACCATCGGCGTTAGTATGCTTCTTGCCGGGCTTGTGTTCTACAGTGTACGTAAACTCAGCCAACCTCAGAGACCACCTCATTAGTCTACTACTTGGGTCTTTTAAAGACAGCATCCAACGTAAGGCGCTGTGGTCCGTAATGACTTTGAACGGACGACCCAACAAGTAGCACCTGAAGTATTTCGTACTCCAGACCAGACTGAGGAGTTCTAACTCGGTTGTGGCGTAGTTCTTCTTGCGGGAAAGAGGGTTCGTGAGCAATACGCGACCGGGTGTTCTTGCCCGTCAATTTCTTGGGAGAGCACGGCACCCAAGGCTTGCGTGCTAGCGTCGGTGGACAATACGAACGGTTTGCTAAAGTCAGGGAATATCAATACAGGCGCAGAGATAAGCAGCTGTTTTAGCTCATCGAAAGCCTCCTGACAATCTGACGTCCATTTGAACTCAGTTCCCTGCTTGGTTAGATCGAACAGTGGTTTTCCGATCGTAGCGAATCCCTCTATGAAACGACGATAATACCCCGCTAATCCCAGGAACGACCGAACGTCTTTGACTGTCTTAGGTACAGGGAAGTCGCGAACAGCTTTGATCTTATTCGGATCTGGCTCGACACCTCTTTTGGTGATGACACGACCGAGGTAGTTCACTTCATCTACCACGAAACTACATTTGCTGAGCTGTACACTAAGGTTGACCCCTTGTAATTTTTCTAGCACCTCTCCTAACGCTATTAAGTGAGATGGCAAATCCTTCGAAAAGAGGATGATGTCATCGAGATACACAAGACACTTCTCACCTTTGAGGCCCATCAGGACTGAGTCCATTAAACGCTGAAATGTGGCAGGTGCGGTGCTTAGGCCAAATGGCATCCTTTGGTACTCGTAGTGTCCACCTGGTACGTTAAAGGCGGTTTTAGGCCTACTTTCCTCGTCAACTTGGATCTGGTGATAGCCAGACCGCAAGTCCAGGGTCGTGAACATGCGACAGCCTCCAAGGCTATCCAACGTCTCCGTGATGTTGGGAAGAGGGTATACATCGGCCGTGGTAATGGCGTTAACGGCACGGTAGTCTACACAAAACCTAAATTTAGGGGTTCCGTCAGGGGATTTCTTAGGGACTATCACTACCGGAGAGGCCCACTCACTTTGGCTAGGGGCTATGATGCCCTTTTCTAGCTGATCTTTGATCAGTTCATCTAGAACAGCCTTTTGGTGGTGCGGCACTCGATAGGCCTTCTTATAGATAGGCGCTGCGTCACCGGTGCGAATGACATGCTTCACAGCAGAAGTGCAACCCAACGGTTGAGTGTTACTATGAGTGAACACGCTCTTATACTTCATAAGCACGGGCCTCACGTGATCTCTCACATCCTGCGGGAGATGAGTTAACTTCGCATCTAAACAATTTTCAAACTCGGCCTCATCAACCTTTTCGATCCTACCCACTCTAGCTTCGGGCACGGTATACCCTTCCAGAACTATTCCTCGCAAAATGTCAGCCAATCGTACTTTCCCCAATTCATTTAAATGCAACCCATGCTTCGTGTACATCCCCTTTTGAAATTTATCATGAATATTATGAAAGATGATATTCCCCTTAGTTCGTTGCCTCACGTTTTGTACTATTACTTCGACAAGGCGGTTCGCGTCACTTAGTTCTTGGCGGAGGTTTACATCATAGCGATCAAAAATCGATAACATAGCTATTTTTGCTTTCCACGAGGCCGGCAGGGCACTAAAGGCTTGTTGCAGCGTCAACGAATAGGGAGCAAACTTGTCGTCAACATCGTTAGTCCCGCCAATCAAAACGACCAAGTCCCTCTCCGTCAGTTTTTCAAGTTCCCATTTTAAGTTCGACATCACGTGTTTTAATTTCCCATTAGGCGTAAACATTACGCTTACTTCAATATCTCGCGGTAATCGTTCAGATAGAATTTCTTGCAGCCCTCGCCCGTGACTATCAGCCAAAATCACTACTTTGCGCCGCGCTTGTCCAAATTCTCTATCATCGACCAGGTCACTATCCAGGAGTCCTAGCTTTAAATTCTTCGCAAAGGCCAAATCTTCCCCACTAACGTTTACAACTTTAACCCAGCATCGATTGTTGACTACTCTCGTTAGGGTCCTGGCAAGGTAAACACCATGAATCGTTAATTCTATTGGTTCGACAACAACGTCCTTTCCTTCTAGTTCCTTAGACTCTATAGCGAATTTACTAATTTTAACCTGAATCCTCTTCTCACTCCGCGGCGGGAGCTTAACGTCCTGATAGCAATACACAAAAGATTCTTTGCAGTTATTACGTTCAGATTTACTCTCGCGGCTGACAGAGGGGAGCTTAGGGGCTGATTCCATCTCGTGGTCAGGCACCTTCGCCCCGCGCCTCGGGTCAGGTACGCTTTCACCCTTAGTTAATCGATTTAACCAAATTTCTTTCCCATACAATTTCAAGACCCCTTTTTGTACATCAATTTTTCCGTTACCCTCTTGCAGGATGTCGCAGCCTATCACGGCTAAGTAGCCCTTTGGTAGGTTACTCACTATATACTCTCCAGGTACCTTCACGCCAGGTTTCAAAGTCAGGGACACTTTTTGTTTACCGTAGACCTTAAGGGTTCGACCCGAGATACCTCGTAACACCACGTCGGGTTTGTTCATCGGTGCGGAGGACACGTCACGTTTTATTAGGGATACTTGAGCTCCGGTATCTACCAACACCTTGCCCTCAGCGGCCTCTATTTTCCCTACAGCCACAAGTTCCTGGGCTAGGTTCCTCACCTCAGGGACTATCCTAATAGTCTTCTCAACCATACGACACTTCTTTTTCGTCGCCCTAGGCACATCTTTGACAGCAGATGGCTTTATTGGCGGGGTCCAGCAGCGGCGATTCCACTGGTCCCGGCCTCGTTTCCCGCTCGCGAATTGTTTGGGGCTGAGTCGAACATGACATTCGCGCTGTATGTGTCCCGTCTTTCTGCAGCGCCAGCATATTCTTCCGTCTACTGGATTGGAATTCACCACCGTACACTCCCTGGTCACATGTCCTTTCGCGTGACATTTAAAACAAACAATCTCGGGATCATTCGTCGCCTGGAATACTTTGCGCTCGGGTGTCGTGCGAAACGCGTCATGAGTCTGCCTACGTCGTACAGGCGTATAGGCTAGGTCTGGCTCCATCAAGTCGGGATTTCTATTAGCAGTGCGCAGAGTGACAGATCGCAAACGGCCCGCTTCCGCTCTCCTGCCCATCGTACGCAGCTGTTCTACCGACGTAATATCAAACATTGCTAGTCTATCCTGGAGTTGGGGATTGAGGTTATGGTAGATCTGTTTCAACCTAACCGCCTCTGGGACATTAACGGCCAGCCTACCGTACAGCCCTTCCATCGCCGCGATGAAGAGATCGATCGATTTGGCCTCTCCTTGTACCCTATTAAATATTTCCTGCTGTAGGCGTATGTCATGATCCAGCGGTTGAAATATCACTGCCAAGTCAAGGCATAGCTGTTCCCACGTGTTAATCCGGCCTATTGTGGAGCGACACCACATTATGGCAGGTCCTGAGAACAGGTCAACCGCGGAATCAAAGAGCTCGGCAGAGGTCACGCCTCTGGCTCTACGTAACTCTTCCACTCGTTCGAGGAACGCGCCGACACTTTGTGACTGCCCATCGAACTTAAGGCCCCACTTATAAACCGGCACAGGTCTAGTGCGCAGATAAGATTCCTGAGATGCCTGAGGAACACCAAAACTTGTGTGTGACTCGCGAGGGGTGGATGGAGGGAGGGGCTGGGCGCATTTCGTCACCACCAGTGCCTGCGAAGCGGCAGGCAAGGATGGCTGTAGCTTACTTTCTACCGGCGGTTGTTGGACGGGCGCCGCAGTAGCAGGCAGCCTAGCAGCTGCTGCCGCTTGGTCACTGCTACTCCCACTAGACTGATTCGTGTCCTTCGAAACTTTAAATTTACCTAATAACGCCCTAAACCTAACAAACAAATCCTCACGCTGTTGCTCGGTTTCCTCCCCAGTCGTACCATCAACGACTGCGCGCTCGGCCCTCAAAAAACTATGCCAAGTTCTGGCCTGGATCCGCTGACCCTCGGTATCCAAATAATCACCATCATAGTCCCGTATTAATTTTGTCAATTCGTCAAACTTTTCCTCACATTCGCGTAGCTCGTCCTCGATTGCCAGTGAGGCTATTACGGTGTCGTCAACCAGTGTATTCTCTTTTATACACCTCGTCAGCCGCCTCCTCAAATCGTCGGCATTGCCCTCCGTGCATTGCCCTCGAATTTTCAGTTCGTAAATGTTTTCCGACTTCTTCAGATGGTAAGCGTTCATGTTGATCAATGCGACTAGTTTCCACAATGAAAAGGTAAATGGTATTCACCAATACCACCCCTAATGCAAGCAGAACAAAATGTTTTTGTCAAAGTTCAGTCAATTTTTTTCAAAAACGCAATTAAAAGTTTAAATAATTTATTTATTCTTCATCCACAACATTTACTGAAGGTTACTGTCCATTAATTCTCTCAACATTCAAATTACTGGATTCACCGGTGTAGAACCCTCAATTACCCCCTACTGATGAGAGCTTCTGAAATAATTAAAATTCGCCCGGTCCTATTTAGAATTTTCAATACTTAACTGAATCATCAGAGGCTCACACGCCTAAGTCCACACGTTGTTTTGTTTCTAAGAAATTTTTAGAAAAATTCAAAGTCCCAACTTAAAGTTCAATAAAATAAACTTAAACCCCAGAACGCGATTACTCTAAGTCCCAACACGGTGAATTATCCAATTAAAATCACGAAATTAATTTCAAACAAAAATTTACAAGTCGTTTGTAGTATTCAGTGAAATTTTGAAAATCCGGCTAAGTCCGTAGCTCAAAATACACAATAAATTTCGAAAATTATTGTCAAACGCCCATTTCCCCACTACTATGGTGGTCCACGTCGATTATTTTTAAGTCCCGATTAATTTCAATGAAATGTCACAGAACTCCTATTTCCCCACTACTAACGCTTTGTTTCGTCGAAAATTTTCAAAGTTCTGATTTACTTAATTTCTTTGGTAAATAAAATGCAGTGGTATCCTTTGTCCTGACAATGAAGATAGGCCAGAAAATTGACACAGTTTATAAGTGTCAGATCATTAATTTTTATTAATTTGTAACAATAAAATTGTTCTATTACTTGATTTTAAATTATTGGCCTATTTCCAATGACGCCCAGATTTTTTCCAATGCATTTATAGATTTACCACTTAAATATATAACCCAGAGTTAATCACACATGCAAATAAACTTAGGTTAATTTAGAAAGCATTTATTCTAAGGTTAATATAATAAATAAATCCTACAAACTCCCGTCCTTGGACAAAACAATGTTAAATCAACTAAATAAAAATATAACACTTCAGGAATAACTATCTTCTCTCTTAATAACAACACACGTGTGGAACTGTTTAGATTAATCTATACAGACATCTGTTTACAAACACGGCAAACCCTACTGCCTTATAAATCACGGCGTCACGGCTATCCTGTGACGTCGCCCAGTTTTGATAATTGTTGCCTAAGTCTCGCTTCGGACAATTCGGATTAATTTACAATATAATATTTCTTCAATTTAATTCCCAAATAATTTATAATTTCATTTTAATGTCGTCCTCTCCCTTTTCCACGATAAGTTGCAACCAAGTTCACGCATTTGCACTTCAATCAAACCGAATTGGCAAATCAAAGATGGCGGATTAATCCGAACGCAACAGAGACGATTTGTCAAGATTGCAAACGGCGGCTCCAAGCTTCCTTCCACAATTAATATTCCAAGTCACTTTACTTTTAAAATAAACCTCCTTAGTCACAGGTAATACTTAAATTCAACTCTACCTTTATTATTTATCAATATCTATTATCACTAGGCTCAACAACAACTCTGATAGCCCAATAATTTCGATTTAATATGTCTTCTCAAACAATGAAATTCTCATACATTCTCATCACGCGTCACATACAATGAATGCAGAGTGACGAAGGAGGGGGAACCGACGCTAACTGTTCCTCTCACGATGAGGGTAATGGCAACTTGAAGATTTATTCAAATTAATCTAATTACTTTGAAATTCTCTAATAATTCGAAAAATGCATATTTCTTTACGGGAGTTGCGCTAAAATGAGTTTAATTTATTGCTTTGCAAGATTAAGCGGTTACCTACTGTTAAAACGACACATATAAAATTAACAAGATTGCACCAATTAATTCAAATAAATTTAGTTACTTACCAAAATCCATTCTCCGTCCGTGGGATTCTTCAAGTGGTGTTTTCTTGCGACACTTACCCACAAACCTGACACCAATTGTGCCGCACAGGCCGATTTCGGGTATTAAAATAATAAAAATGCCGGTTGGGAAACATATTATTATTTATTAAATCACACAATCAACTTCACAACTTCACAACAATTGATCTAGAACAATTTACACTTCGTTTTACATTAGGTATTTCCGCGGTCAATTACAAAATAAGGTTACATTAAATTTGGAAAAGTATTAATTTAGTTTTACTCTAATGAGGAACGATGAGACGCGTATCACATCCTCGGGGGTCAGCGCGCAACTCCTCTTCTCACGCCTCGGCGTCGCGCTGAGGCGACGGGCCTCAGCCAATCACAGCGCACGGCCCGATGGAGGCTAGTGCTGACGCCCGCATTCTCATCCTGGGGCGAGGCTACAATCTCTCTCTCGAGTTAGAAAACTCTGGACTCAGTTTATAATGCAAATATTTGAATTCGATTTCTGGGCTGTTTGAAGGGATTTTTAAATGGTTGGTGGTCTTCATAATTACTGTACTGATTTATTAATCAGTATACTTTAGATAAATTATCCCAAATGTGGTGTAACTAATATTTAATAAAATGACAAACAAATGTTGCTGAATCCTTAGATTACAGCCACTGATGTAAATTTGGGAGTGGGTCGTTACAGCACTATGAATCAGCCAAGGAAAATTTAAAATAATTAAGCATTTTTACTGTTTATGGTCAGTATATATTTGAATGCATTCTAAAAAAAAAACACAAATGCCAAAAATAAACTTTAACGCACTCACTCACTATTATAACACTAGGAAAAGGAATAAAATTATTCAGCCTCATAGGCTGAAGTTTTTTGAGAAAAATCTACCTATGCAGGTTATAAATTTCTAAAATATATTCCTGAGATAATAAAAATACCCCTGTCGCAGCAAACCTGCGTACTCAGCGAATTTCCAATACAAATATGTGGGTATCACTACTACCTAGAGCCACTTACCAAGTTTCACAAAAATACATTCATTAATAAGTGATATATAGCATTTTATTCATTCTCCATAAGAATAACATTATAAATGAGTACGTAGGTTTGCACCTACACCTGCTGCAACAAGGAAGATAAAAAATGTGTATTTTTGCAATTATCAATTTAACTCAACCAGGTGAAGCTACATACCAAGTTTTATTAATTTAGGTTCATAACTAAGGGAGATATAAAACTTTACTTATTCTCCATATGAATAACATGGGGGCCGAGTATGCAGGTTTGCTGCTACCGGGAAAAATCAACAAAAAACTTTTTTTGTGCTATTATCAATATACCACAACTAGTTGAAGCCACATACCAAGTTTCATCAATATACATACATAAATAATCAAAATATAACATTTTATTTATTATCCATAAGGATAACATTGGACAACGTACTGTGTTTAGCACTTTGAATATCACTGCAACGGTTGGACGTAAAACAACAATTAAAACGCCAAAATGATTGTTTTGTAGAGCTAAACTGATTGGTAGAAAGAAATTTGGAGTTTTTAGTGAAATTAACTGAGGAAAATCCAAAAACCGTATTCCCATAAGATTAACATGGGAAATTTTTTGGACACATTTTTTGACTTTTCTCCACAACCACTAGCTTAATGATTCAAAATACTAAATTGTTTGTTTTTTTAAGCTCTACAAAATGGGTATAACCAAAATCTAGTGTTTTTAAAATTTTAGGGTAAAAAGTTCAAAAAACTGATTTTTGGAAAATTTGAAACCCCCATAAAACCCTCTTCCCATAAACCGATCGATCTGGTTTTCGAACTTAGTCATAAATGTTACTCTCCACATTTGTGCCAAATTTCATAAAAATCGGGCGCTTCTTTCAAAAGTTATCGCGGTAACGGACACACACATATATATATAAATTTGAACGAATAGTGTTTTTGGCATCTGGGGACCTCAAAACAAAAAGTTATCATGGTCTCGGGCTTAAGTCTTACCATGCCACCTACGGTAATAGCTTCTTCCCTATAGGGGAAATTCGCTAAAAGAAACCAATTCAATCAGGTTTAAAAAAATTCTTATAGAGTATCTGATAAACAGATCTGTGTACTCAATTGAAGAATTTTCTACCTCCCTTGAATAGTTTTATGTTTAAGTAATTATTTTATAAGACACTGTTCTTTGTACCATTAATGTACATACAAATGAATAAAGATAATTGACTATTGAACGTCCCTTCAAGTATTTTTTATATAGTATAGTTTTTTTTATAGTAGTATTTTGATTCATTTGGGACATATTACCACTAGATGTTATGTCTATTCAAAGGTTTTTATTTGTTTATTCTCTAACATGTGAAAGTTACTTTGACAGTTTATTGGATATTTTTTTACAGCTGTTATGATTTCTTTTGTTTTGATTTGAAATTCCATAAGGCCAATGTTAAAATTTCCAATTTTCAAGATAAAAATTAGAGGTTTCAAAATAGAAATGTTTAACTTTTTATAATTTTCCCTTGGTTTTCTAGGTACAAGCTACCTGCATGCTAAATTTCACGTTTTTAACTCGTCTGCATGTAGTCTAGAATTTGTATGCGCGAGTGAGTGAGCGAGTTACACATCAGGCTGTATAGTTATTTAAATTTGCATAAAAAATTGATTTTTTGTTGATGATTCCCGTAGCAGCAAACCTGCATTACTCAGCCATAATGTTTTTCTTATGGAGAATAAGTAAAGTTTTATATCTCCCTTAATTATGAACATACATTATGAAAACGTGGTATGTAGCTTCACCTGGTTGAGTTATATTGATAGTTGCTTAAAAACACACTTCTTATATTTCTCGTTGCAGCAAACCTGCATACTCAGCCTTAATGTTATTCTTGGGGAGAATAAATAAAATGCTTTATATCACTTATTTATTCATGTATTTTCATCAAACTTGGTGAGTGGCTTTATGTGATAGTGAGAAACATGCATGCATTGGAAATTCGCTGAGTATGCAGGTTTGCTGCGATGGGCGTATTATATAGTTTATATAGATGGGCGTATCCATCTTAGTTCTTTATGAAAATCCCTATATATTTATTACTAAGAGACTAGAGTTGAAGGCTTCAAACATAAAACTTTTTAGTTCTCACAACGTTTTATAATTGTTTATATTTGTGCAACCAACAGCAATCAATTTAATTCTCCAACATCCTGATATTCAAACATTATTACAAGCTAAAGTAACTGAGAAGTCTCGGGGATGACACATAATTTGTGGAAATTTATTTTTGTTGTGTGTGGAAATACTAAATTGATTTGATATTTTTCTTTCTTAGCAAATCTTTTAATAGGAAAACAAACGGTGTAAAATAAAATAAATTATACCATACTACACGTTAAACTTGAAGTAAATGTATAATAAGCCGTATTTCTCTGCATCCTGAGGAAAATAAAACAATATAAGTGAAAGAAACACAGGTAAGTTTGTAAACAAAGTAGACATTTAATCGCATGTTTTAATGTAAACAAAGCAGATGTTTTTAAATCCCTTTGCTTTTCTTATGGGGGATGTTTAACGCGATTTCTCTTTTGCTGTTAACTTTTTAGAAATACTGCAATTTTTCCCAAGTCCCTGGGATCAAGGCCTTAAATACGAGTCATCACCATTATCCAACAATTTGCTTATATCCCACAATTTTGACTCAAACATTTTGCTTACAGAGTTATATATAAATACTCGCTTCGCTCGCTGGGGGCCTCCGCCCTCAGACCCCTGTGGGGAGCTTCACCCCCAGAACACTGCTTGGCCACAAGTTCAAGTGGTGTCATATAAAGTGGGGCAGAACCAACATATTGCTACTACTTATATTCAGAAAACATACAAATCATCAAATATTTAAATTTGAAGGGATTAATAAGTGAAATAATGGGTTTTGGATATGTTCTAGGATATTTGAGAGTAAAAGGAACATGCATGCTAAATCTCACAATCCTAGCTATTTAGAAGTGGTGTCATACTAAGAAAGCAGACATAAATAAGCAGAAAATTGATTTGTTTTAGATTTATCATTGGTTAAAATTAATATAACTGATTATATGACTGCTCCTGCATACCAAATGTGATGCAGGCATATTGCTTGCCAAATATTAGGGCTATAACAAGTTTATTATTAAAGTGTCAGGAAATAAAAAACACAGACTTAATCTCCTAAAATCAAAGAATCAATCTCAATCTAAGGGTGAAGGGGGTGAGATACGACAAAAGGTCATATTACCAAAGTTGTAGGTCGTCTCAAATCCGTACTTCAAAGTGTCCTCAGATTTTAGATAGGATAGGTCGTTTGGCCACCAAAGCTTTTTTAAAAATACATTACTTGAGTAAGTCGGGAAAGCAATTTGTTAATTATAAAACAATTAGGTTTTTAGCGAATTTCCCCTATAGGGAAGAAGCTATTACTGTAGGTCTCATGGTAAGACTTAAGCCCGAGACCATGATAACTTTTCATTTTGAGGTCCCCAGATGCCAAAAACACCATTCGTTCAAACTTTTATATATGTATATATATATATATATATATATATTAAAATATTTATATATATATATATATATGTGTGTGTGTGTGTGTCCGTAAGCACGATAACTCTCGTAAAAAAGTCCAATCTTAATGAAATTTGGTACAAATGTGTAAAGTACGATTTATTTGAACGAGTTCGAAAACCAGATGAATCACACTATCCAAAAGGGGGTTTTTGGGAGGTTTTGTACATCAAAAATGTGTTTTTTAGGGTTTTCACATGTAATTTTTATTTAAATCAATTTTAATTTGTGCCATTGAATTTAACTTAAAAAACAAACAATTTGGCATTTTGATCATTGCACTTGGTTACCGAGATATTGAAAGTGCTAAACACAGAACGTTGTCTAATGTTATTCTTATGGAGAAAAAGAAAAATCGTATATCTCGCTTATTTATGAACATAAACTTGCAAAATTTGGTATATGGTTTCATCTGGTTGTGATTTATTGTTGTTTGCACAAAAAACAATTTTTCGCCTTTGGTTCCTGTAGCAGCAAACCTAGGTACTCGGTACCCATGTTATTCTTATGGAGAGTAATTAAAATGTTATATTTCCCTTATTTATGAATGTATATGAATGAAACTTGGAATGTGACTTCATTTAAATGAGTTCTATTGATATTTGCATAAAAACCCATTATTTTTGTTCCTTGTGGCAGCAAACCTGCGTACTCATCCCCAATGTTATTCTTATAGAGAATCATTCATATTTTAAATGTCGCTTATTTGTGAACATATTTCTTATGAATCCTGGTAAGTGGTTTAATGTCTTATTAAGACATTGATCATTGGAAATTCACTGAGTACGCAGGTTTGTTGCGATGGGGGTATTTACTTTTTTAGGGGTTTAAATATTAAAACAGGTTAGTTTATGTACTGCCTCGTGAAGAGAAATCATTAATCAAAATGTGTGCCAAATACCAAGCCTTTAGTACTAAATTAAAGTGATCGAAAGTTAAAAGCCACCAAAGAAATCTTTGAAATTGCCTGAAATTGCCTGAAATTTCAAAATCTAGCGCTACTTAGGGGTGAAGGAGACAAGATACGAGAAATACGCCCATCGCAGCAAACCTGCATACTCAGCGAATTTCCAATGCATGCATGTTTCTCACTATCACATAAAGCCACTCACCAAGTTTGATATTTTATACCTACTTTTATTGTATCAGTGGAATACATAAATATTACACAATTCATTGTGAAATAAGTGTTACAATGTGGCGGTTTATTTGTTAGCATCATGAGTGAATTGAATTTAGCGAGTACTAACAACTGCCTCCCGTTGCTGCGGGAAATTATCGTTTAGTGATAAAAAAAATCTCAAGTACGCCCCCCCAAACAAATTCCTAGATCTGCCCCTGAAAGGATTAAACTGTATCAAAATGTGCAAGATTTTTGGTGTACCAACATTACTAACTATATGGTGTAAAAACCATACCTGTTAAAAAACTCAACTGCTTATACAAGACTTGTGGACTACCTTTGATATGACTATGATAAAATTAAATTTTAAAAAACCGATATAGCTAGCAAAACAGTGTACACAAAGATGTAATGATTAACAGGTCTTGCATCACCCCATTACTCACACTAGGTGCTAGTTGGATTTCCTTCTCAGTTAGAACCTGCGGGGTAAAGTCCCAACCGAGCAAGTCTATCGAGATTCCAAGCTGTCTTGCAGATGTCTGAAAAATAATATACAAATTCAATATTGGAAATTATAATTGTACCAATATTCTGATTTCAGAAAGGTTGTGTATACCTTACTCTGTAATACCTGAGCAACTTCCGTATGATCGTACTAACATCACTAAATGATTCAAACATTTTCAAATACAAAATCAAGGATTGGATTTAAAATTTGATCAATTACCTTTTGGTTTGCTTGGAACTGCTGTCACTCCCAGAGCGACATTTTGGTGTCCGAGTTAACCTGAATCATCCAATAGAAAGTCTAGTCGCCTCCTTCCCTGAAAGTGGACATTTCAATGGGATACCATCTTACCTCCCAGTGAGTACGCGTTGAACTGTTCAAACACACCACCTACACATGGGAGCCCTTCTCAAGCAAGAGAGAGGATCCCTTAAGAAGGTATAGAGGTCGAGATGACACGGTGATTTCAGAGATGAGATGATTTACTAAAACTTTACCTTATTTTTGAGTTTTATTATTAAACACTTAACACTTTATAACAAAACATCAGTCTGTGAGGCCGGTAGGCATTTTGTTTTTAAATTATGTCGATCCTGAATCAGTGAAAATTATCATCTCCACAGTACCTTTCTAAAACCCTCCTATAAGCAACATATTCAATTTATGTTGAATTTCTTTCTATAGGTTTTTTTTGCAAGGATTATTTTATTATGTCGGCTTGACAGACCGACGTTTCGCAATTTATACATTTGTAACGTCCATTTTTTTAGGGGGGGGGGGGGTAATATTTTGTTGAAAAACAAATATGAAAAAAATTTAATGAAATATTAATTTAAATTAAGGGATATATTAAATTCCAAAACGCAATCGATATTAAATTTTAAATTATATTTTGGTGAAATTCGGTTAAGCATTTTATACGTCGGCAACAATTGGCTCGGAACCTTCTTTGTTCTTATCACGAAGACAAAAGCAAGGGATGCAGTAAACGTGCTGAATCGTGAGCTGGAGGAAATCGCTTCCCTCGGCCGCCGGCAGTGGCGCTGTGATGGTCCTTTAGCGACGCCTGAGGCAGGAGCAGCGCACAGTCCGCCGCCGATTGCCGTCTCGTGTGTCCACATCGGTCGTCCTGCTCCTTATACACGCGTATCGCTTGGTGTCAACCAGCATCGACAGTGTTGTCTTTGTTTTGGTAAGTTTGACGGCCCTTTTACGTAAATATAAGTAGATTAGCTGTTTCTAACGATTTGTTTTCAGCTTGCAGCTTGCTTTTATTTAAATTAAATTAAGCGTCGTGATTGCGTGACTCACGCCACGACAGGTTCGCTTACTAACGCTCGCTAATTTTGTTCCATTTATGTAGTTGTTTCACCCCTGATAGTGTAGCTATTCGAAGCACGCTTTTTTCTCGTAGATTTGTGACTAATTTCCTCAGCAATTAATTTACAAAATTTAAATTACGCCCACGCCGGTGGCGCGTAACGCCTGAATTTTCCTGCACGTAGTGTCACGTTACGGCTTGTCTGTTTGCTTGGTTTTGCTATCTTGCTAGTTCGCTTTGCTTGAGTAGTTAACTAACAGAATAGTTCACGAGTTTAAAATTAAATAAGAAACAAGTTAATTAATCGAATTTTATTATTTTCCTAAATTTAATTTTAAAATAGTACGGACACGAATACATTTAAACGTAACGGTCAACTACGGTGTGAATTCGCTCATCGAAGACGAAGAGAATACCAATTCGGTTATTCCTGGTGTAACGAAGATATGAAGAGCTACTGACTGTTACTGTATAAAATAGTTTAAGTAGGAATCCTTACTGGTATATTTTATGCTGACTTAATTAAGTGATAAGAGCATTGTTTGTCGACGATTTCAGGAAGTCTACGTGCATAAGGATTAGTTTTTTTATTTTATCGGTATAAAGAGTTATCGAAGATAACTCTTTACTTATTTATGTTTATTGATATTGTTTATAAGCTTGTCGAAAATCTACCTTATACTTGCAACTTGCCTGTCATATTGAAGTGAATAAATTGTTTGATTTGCATTATGCGTTAATTTGGAATATAGATATAGCATGAATAAATTTGGCTTGATCACAATTACAGATTTGCATAGTTAGTATGGCATGCTATATTTAGCTTGAATTCTGATATTGTAATATTGTATTTTGCATGTGATATTGTATGTTATTGAAGAATGGTATGTGCATGTCTCTTGTATTTCTTGTGACGTTGTCTATTTCAATTGATTAATGACAATAAAGCATTATTATTATTATTATTATTATTATTATTATTATAAGATGTTCTCAATCTGTGACGCGCTGTAGTAAATAACCACGTAGGGAACACGTTATCATAACTGGGAGCCACGTAGGTGTTAAATATCGTAGCTATAGTGGTATACAAAGCCTAGCCGGTCGTCTGAACTCCGTATAATTGTAATCACGTTTCTACTGCCGTCTACTTTTCTTATCTTACATTTAGTTTGGTAAATCACTCCTGGGAGCCAGCAGTATTTATTTTATTGCTTGGCGAAGGGAATTAGGACCAAATTCCAGTAAATAAAAATGATTGCAGTTAATCGGTACTTTCGAATTGGCCTTAATTATATTAAAATCTCGCACAATTGGCATTAAGTGCGTTTTATTTTTGTAAAATTTATTTTCTAAATTCAACCCCAAAAACCTTTTACGAGTGGCGAGGGGATGAATAAATAAATGTGAACCGCTATGGCATCTTTTATGTTTTGATGTTCTGAGCCAAGACAACTCGTTTATTAAGTATGAATAAAATATTATTCGAATGATTGTCGGTTGAGTAGTATTTTGCGAACCCTGGATTACTCATAGTAGACTGAGCGATCTTGGTATTTTTCTTTGTAAGACAGGTTAGCTAATTGGGAATATAATAAATTTTCTTTTTGTAAAATCTGTCGTTACACATTGAGTATATGGAAATAGACCGATGTTTCGGTTCATGTAACTCCATACCTTACTACTTTTTATTAATCAATGTATAATAAAATATAGTTCAACAATAAGGTACTGATATACCTTAACACTTAAAGAGTGTATTATTGGAAAGATTTTGATTTTCAAATAGAGTTAAATAAAGTGGAGAAATATAAAAGGACTGACAGACCAACGTTTCGGTTTATGTTGTAAGAGTCATGTTTCATTGTGAGTGTTAACTACAGCGAATTTATGTTTTATTTTTTATTCTTGAGCAAAGAACTGTTTTTTTACGCTCTAACTAAAAGTCTACCTGTAAGACCGCAGTGAGGAAACCAGTAGGGAAGGTGTAAGCTGCCAGCCAGAACAGGAGGGGAGGGTGGGTTGTGCCAGCCCAGGTTGCAAAGTGATCCACCCTTAGGGCAAGGTCAAACGTCCATGAGCCTAGGGGCTTTAGCGATGGATAAGCTGAAAAACAGGATGAGTTTGAATTATTTTAATGCCGATTCATCCAATGGTTTTACAAAGATGTTATTAAACAATCATAAATGTTATTACTAGTGGAGTATTGTTTTATTTTTATCGCCATTAAAGTATGCCAATTCTACAGACCACACCTTTGGGAAAACATTTACATATTACACATGTTAGTACTGGTATACAACATAATCATATGAAATGCTGTCTATGCAATGCTATTTGAGTTTGCAATGCTTAAAATAAGTGATGGGATTATCAAGTTCCATACAGAATCCAATATGTATTCAAATATATTTTGACGTTTAAAGTTTATTTTGCAAGTGTATATGCTAACATTTAAGAGATATTAATTGAAATAAAAAGTTAAAAAGTATGATTTACGCTCAGCTTTCCTAAATACCTCATTGTTTCTTAGGTTTAAGGTTGAATGTGATATTTATTAGATGGTACATGTTAGATACTGCATTGAAACAAAATTATTTCTGGCTTGGAAATATTAAGAAAAAAGTATTTTAAAGAACGTTATAAGAATGTTAAGTAAAACACATAATGTTAAAACTATGTTAGGATAATACTATCGGTTTGTAAAGCTACAAAATCACTGTACATATATAGTGTAAGACTTGCTTTGCTTGCCGGGGGATCTGCCCCAGGCCCCCGCTAGGGGTTTCCAGGAGAATCTATAAATACTAAAATAAAAAGATCATGGACAATTTTTTTCGGTAAAGGGAAAAAATAATAAAATAGAATTTTTTGTAGAAATTTCAAAAACAGCCTCGGTAAAATTTTTTCTACAGATTTTTTATGGAATATTCATTATATACATTTTGTAAACAATCTAATTCCCTGCATAGAATATATAACATGTTGTGGAAATAATTTTTTTTGTAAGTTTTAGGGGCGTAATATAATAATAAACGGAAACCCGAAATATATGTAAACTGTACGGTGTTAGTTTGTGTTGTAAATAAGTCATGTAATATATGTATATACTAATAATGATATATACATATTTGTAAAGCTAATGAAGTAAGGAATCCAAAAAATTCATAAAGTTGATGGTAACAAATTGTTATCATTTATAAATAAATGTGAATAAAAGAAAAATGTTGCTATTTTTGTGTATTTGGAAAAAAAAGATTTCATAGTATTTAGTATAAAACTTTTTTATCAAATGTTTAACCCCCAAATCAATACAAACATGTTGTAGTAAATTCAATTCCCTACATATAAATATATAACATGTTATACATAGAATACATAGGAATATACATATAAATATATAACTCACCACTAGTCCTACCAGATAAATAATCCAATTAGCCTACAACAACTATGACACCTCATAAGGAAGGCAATGTCACTGCCTATATTACCCTCTAAATCGTCATCAATATCACTAATACTTTCTTCAAGAGCACCCCGAATGCCACTACAATACATTTTTGCGTGAATTCGGCTAAATAAATAACCAATAACATAGCGCGCCATTTTGGACTGGTACTTCGACATTGCATATTTCAGATGACATGTCATATTGTCAACAAAAACACAACACATCGAGACAGATATAAGAAGAAAGCCTGAAATCTGCTGTTTACAGTGATACCAAATGCAATACAGTTTGGAGCGAACCAAACAAACTGACTGAGACTTCGTAAACAGCAAACAGCTGCGCAGTTGCCGATTAGGCAAAAATGTGACGTAATGAAACAATTCCTTTGGTGATGAAGCCAGAAGAAAACAGTGCTGCCAACGGCAAAACTAAATTACTCTATATTTCTTCCTCTTCAAAATAACATATTATTTGACTAGTAACTATAATATACACTGCATATAAACTCTATTTTCTGATCCGACCAATTTGGTCGGATAGGCCATTATAAAAAAAACAAAAAAAAAACACCTGTTTTCAGAAAATCATATAACATGTCCAATCAATATTTCATTCTAAAAATCAATACCAACATAAAGCGCTACTCTTTAGCTGTGCATTGGTACCAACCACAACTTCCTGCGAGAAAAATTACCCGATCTGGGTAATTTCAAAAATATCGTGTTTTGCCATTTTCAGAACGTCAGCTGCAGCAATTGCGTTGCGCCACAACTTCATCCGATTTCTAATTGTCGTAACATTGTTATACAGCTGCTACACAGTTCATTTATATAATAAAATGAAAGTTCAGAATGTGATCTTTCGAATGATATATATATTGATCACTTTTGAGTTTATTATTATTGGTTTTTTAACGTTACAAAATTTTAAGAAAAATCCGACCAATTTGGTCGGTGGCTACAATAGGCGACATAAAAATCCGACCAAATTGGTCGGAGGGCCACTGCTAGGGTTAAGTATTACCGTGCTAATAGTTCACTTTTTGATAGGAAATCCACTAATAATACAACTGTCAGTTATACTCATTATTAGATAACAGTTAGGTTCCTCACTCTTGAGCCAGGTGGAGGGCACCCTGCCCTCGTACATGCAGTTGAAGATTTCCTCCAATTCAGCCGACATCACCACCAGCCCTTGGATGCTCTTCTGCAATTCCTCCAGACTGTCCTTCATAGACACCAGCAGAGTGTTGTACCGGGAGATCTATCGGTTAAACAGATATTATATTTTTTTGGGGTTTTTAAATCAAAATCTTTGATTACGTTGATGTGATTACTTTTAGCAGTTTTTAAGATCTTTTTAGCTTGATGCAAATTTTGTAATCAATTTAGGGTATTTGCTGGTGCTTAAAGAAAACCATATTGAAGGCCTCTGGAAATTTTTGTTGCATGTTTTATTACATCTTTTGACTTCCTAATTGAGTTAATTTCAATACGGTATCCTTTTTCTGAATTCTCGTTTTCTCTATTACAATAGACCAAGCAGATATTGTTTTGTTAACAGGATTCATTTCTTGTCATAAAACTTCATCTTAATAAGTTGAATAAATCTCAAATCACACTTGTAAGTTCTAACATATTGAATGCAATTTGCATAATTAGATATTTCACTTAGTCTATGGCCCCTCTTATTTTGACTTGATATTATAATACCAGAAGAAACCCAGTTCTTGCTTTTTAAACCTTATTTTGATTATTATTTAAATTCTTGAAAATGCCAGACAAAGTGGTACTAAATGCTTAGAGGAAATTGGTATACAGAATGTATGGATTATTACTTCCATCGCTGATCACTGTTGATTATTAACTCACATTTTTCCCTGCTCAACATATTTTTCAATTTCAATATGTTATTGTAATCAAAACATCTTTCTCTATAGTTAGTTGTATTCTAATTAGGTTGGCAAGTTTGTTATTAGTACTTACGTGGTCTTTATCTACAACTATGCATAAATGACATTATCAACATTTTCCATTTGCTTGTGAGCCACATACAGACTGAATTGTTTTAAACTTGAGACAGTGTTTGAGTTCTCTAAGGTTGCTTAGAGGAGAGAATCTGTTGGTAATTTTATTGAAGATTTCCTTTCAAATGGAGTGCATTGATAAGCTGCTTTATATCTTCAACTTTGTATGCGGTTTAGTAGTATCATTGACTATAAGTATTTATAGTCAATGGTAGTATTCAAGGTACAGTGGAACTTGGATAATTGGAACCTCAAGGGACCAGTAAAAATATTCGAATTATCCAAAATTTTGAATTAAAAAATTTCTTTAAAAAGGGTAAGAAAATACTCAAAGTTTAAGTTTTCACCAAAAGACATTTATTACAAATAAATTTACATTCAGGGTGTCTCCTGGTTTAAAAATTTGTAAATCTGTGACTTTTCAGGGATGAAAAATTTTTTAAATCCGTGACTTTTTTGTAAAGTCTTAAAAAAATATAAGTTTACTAGGCCTATATCTCGTTGCTTATTTATTTATAATTTGTAAGCTAAAAATAAAAGGCAAAAGTAAGTTTTTATCTCTTGACGGTTTTTAAAACCAATCGGCTATCGGTAACAACCAAAAAAACATTTGAATAATAATTAATTTGACTATCCGAACCAAGAAAAATATAAATCACATTTCAGAGTGTGAGTTAATGTTACAAGCTCAGTTGCTTTGTTAAAAGCATGCAGTGACAACTGTTTGTCAAGAATCAAGAATCAAGCATTTATTACCAGTAGGCACATTACATTGCATTTGGTATGTACATGATGAGATGGGGATTACATGGTCAGAGAATACTATGCTCTCAACTGTTTTAACAGTAGACAAATTACTTCTAAATCCAAACTGGGCTTTTGATATAATATGATAATCTTCAAAATATTGTTCAATCTGTTTCCTAGTAATACACTCAACAACTTTGTAAACTACAGGTATCAAAGCAATAGGGCGGTAATTGTTAATATCTAATTTGTCACCCTTCTTATGACATGGTATTACAGTACTTATTTTTAAACAATTAGGGTAAGTACGCTCTACAAACATTCTATTAATTAATAATGTTAAAGGACAAACAATAATGAGAGCTATTTTTTTAAGAACAAGTTTGAGAGAACAAATACATTCTCAGATTTTGAATGACTTAAATTGCTAATTATATTGACCACCTCCTCAACAGTGACATTTGACCATTTAAAAGAAGGTAAGCCTGGAGGCTTGATACCAGACAGTTTTAACATAACCAGGGGATCAGCAACATGCTTATTATCTAAATCGTTACTTAAAATACTACTAATATTAATACAAAAATCATTGCATTCATTGGCTGAAATGGGTACATCTGTTGAAATATTTATTTTTAAAGGAATTCAACCAGTCTCAGTATTAATTGTATTCCAAGCTGCCTTGCACATGTTATTTGAGTTTCTAATAAAATTATCATTTTAATACTTCTTAGCTAAACTGATCTGTTCTGTGTAATATTTCTTAAGCCTTCTATGATTTTCCACGAGCCAAGGATCAGTTTTGCATTTTTCATAACTTGAATCTAGAAGAAGCTTAATTCTATGTAAGAAGGGAATGTACCAATTTGAATTTCCAACTCGTTTTACATTTATTTCTTTGACTTTCTTGCGTGTATGGCGGTCCACTCACCTCCCCACCAAAGTATGAGCCGAGTCTCGTTGCTGTGGAGAGACCACAATACAATACAACAACACACAAAAACATACACATGTCTTATTTCTAGTGATTCATATTGGCGGCGTCCATTGAAAATCCCGCCAATATTGAGACACACAGTGTTTTCGGTTTGTGAGTATAAAAATGCCCAGACCTTAGACATTTTTGAAAAACCCCGAAGAAAGTTTATGGTGGAAGTGCAAACAAGTCTTCAAGTCGAGTTTTCAGGGGAAAAAATTTGAAATAGGTTTAATGAAAGAAATCCATTGTGCACAACGAGGATCGGAGTGGCAGGTCATTGCTCGCTAAAGATGATTTAAAACAAAGACTTCAGGGAAAACTTGAAGAAAACAGCTGCTAAAATCTTAAGCACATTACATTAATTTTAAGATATTGTTTTTGTTCATTTACCATAAACTTTCTTTGGTGTTTTTCAAAACATTTTTATGGTCCGGACATTTTTTAACTCACAAACCGAATAACACTGCGTATCTTATATTTGGCGGAATTTTCTATTGATGCCGCCATTTTGAATTGCTGTAGAAATGAAATGTATGACCGCACGGCAACAATACTCGGCTCATACTTTGGTGGGGAGGTGAGTGGACTGCCACACATGCAATCCCGGTGATGGGAGAGCTGAGCTAGGTGCAGTAAGCAAATGTTCTTTACTTTCTGGAACCCTCGTAAGTTCTAGACAGGTCTCATCCCCAGGAAAAATCAAATAATATAAAGAAGCGAAAATGAAAAGTTAAAATATAACATTGGGCTTATGGGGTTTAAAATCAAAACAAAAGAATTGACTGCTGTTCATAATCAACCAGGGAACTGTCAAAGTAATACTCGTGTTGTTTATAATTGTTAAGATGTGGTTTCCTGAGAGCAGTGACTAAAACAGTTGAGTGAATATTGCATATATAGAGTGGCCATATCAGAAATAAATTAAAGGGACATTGAGCTATAAATAACAACTGGAGTGACCTTAAAAATGCAGAAAAGAGGCCAATGAGCTATAGAACTCCTCGAACAAAGCTCGGCCCCCAGGTACGATATTATACATACCACAGTCCACACCATCATTCGAGTAGAATACAGTAAAGCACATAAATGAATAGATTTGGAT
Source organism: Allygus modestus (assembly GCA_963675035.1). NCBI lineage: Eukaryota > Metazoa > Arthropoda > Insecta > Hemiptera > Cicadellidae > Allygus > Allygus modestus. The sequence continues at coordinate 78,080,179 of OY776114.1, read as the reverse complement.
GAAAAAGATTTAAGTCTTTGCTGACACTGCGAAAACTAATTTGACATATGCAAGTTTAGACTTTAATATAAGAGGTCTTATAAACTATATTTCAAGTTTAAAGATCAGAAACAAACAAACAAATACATATTGGCAAGGAGAAAAAGATCAAAATAGTTGCAATTAGCAAACAATTTATGAAAGAAAAACCTAATTAATCAGACTGAGGTCCTTGCAGTAGGGTACAAAAATGTTGGTTACCTCTTGTAGCAAAACCACATCTAAAGGAGTTTTCTTGACCCCGATGAGTTTATCCGTTGTTTCATAGTCTATAGGGTCCGGTATTCTTGACAAGACTTCAGTCGCTAACGCCATGACCTGAAGCAAGAATACTTTCAAAATCTGTCACGACATAATCCTCAGAACATTCAAAATCAGTAATATTATCGTTCTATTATTATAGGCAAACCAAATAAGGACAAAAATGTAATTATTTTCGAAAGCATATTAATTAAGAACAAACGTTTTTAAAGAATAAGTGGTAAATGTAAATAAAATGTAACAAATATCATGTTTGGAGACATTTTTATTCAACCAGGTAGAGTTAAGAAAATACTATCTTTCACTCACCCTGACAGAATACAGCTCTTTATGGACCATTTTAGCAATTGCCTAAGTAATACAAAGCCTGTTTATGGCCATATCACTCAACAATTTAGTGGAGCTCATGTTTCACACAATAAAAAATAAGTGTCACCTGACAACCCAAATAAAGGAAAACACTTTAAAAAATTACTTTTTCAAGTTTACTGCTACAGTGAACTCTCAGAAATCCAGACATTTGTGGCAGACAGCCGGTCTGGATTTTGAAAAATATGGATTTCCTGGAGGTTGGCATTAATCAATTCTGCCTTTATAGTGAACTATTAATTTATTTCTATGTTTTAGAACTTGGGTTTACCCAAATTAAGATTTTGTTGTAAATATTTTAAATTTTTGGGCATGATTGGGCATGAATGTAGTGTATTTATGAATCCTATTGTTTAAGTGGGCAAATTTACACACCCACTTATACACACAGCAAATTTATACATTGTTGTCTGAAATCTGTGTCGGTAGAAACATATTGTAACATAATGTGACATGATATATTTCCTGTATTAGGACAAATGATTCAATAAACTATCTAGCTATCTATCTATCTAATTATGACAATATACATTTACGTTTATGTGCTAAAGAGTGAGCTTCCAGAACAGAAGAAAGTTATAAACACTCCGTAATACAGTAGAATCTCGTTAATCTGTCACCAATGAGACCGAGAGCATGGTCGGAAAATTTCAAGGTACTAAAGTTCTGTTGTTTTTTGTTTTTGTTTGCAAAAACAAAATTTTACAAACTTAAGATCATCATAATCTGGAGTCTGGATAAGTGTGTTCCAGATTTCTGATAGTCTACTATACTATTCATACATTCATACATTTCATAAATAAAGGATTTGGTAAAAACTACTACTTTCTGATGTCATCCTGACTTGACACCTATCTTTTTACAAGGCTACGTACGCTTTTCTCCTTGTTGGTCTCCTGCGCCCCCGCGCCCTGCACCTGCATGGACAGCAGCGTGAGACACAGCTGGCGCGTCTCCGTGATGAGCGAGGTGATGTCTGCGTTGGGGTGCTGGCCGAACACCTGCGGCTGGTCCACGCCGGGCAGCGTCACAATGTAGTCCTTGTACGACTGGAGGCTGCCGTCGCGCGGGATGTAGTACTTGGGTAAGCTGGACAGTCTGGAACACAACGGATCTGTCTCGTACAGTTTTCCTTAAGGTTCATTTCCACTATGTTAAAATGACATCAGATTTGCAGTTGAATAATGAACATATTGTGAATATGGTCAATAGTTCACTCAGCACTCTTGGATTTATAACTCGAACTTGCAGTTTGTTTCGCGATCCACATACTTTCTTAACTCTTTACAAGTCATTAGTTAGTTCAAAACTTGAGTTTGCAACTATTGTGTGGTCCCCTCATTCTGCTTTGTATATCAAAATTATTGAAAGAGTTCAGAAACGTGTTTTAAGAACTTTGTATTTTAAGGTATTTGGAGTCTGTATTTATTTACCCTATTTATTTAATTAGATATGAAGAACGTTTGAATATTTTTAAGTTCCATCGTTTGGATGTTAGGAGGAAAGTTGCGAGCCTTGTTTTTCTCAAAGGAGTCATGTCTGGGTCCGTGGATGACCCAGAGCTGCTGGCAAATGTACCGTGGCACGTGTCGAGATGTGGAGGATGCGCTAGTAGGCTGCTCTACATCAATTACGCCAGAACGGTGGGTCATGCCACTTTGCCGATGTTGACAGGGTTAAACAATGTCACCGACCATGTAGATACAACTTCTAAATTAAACCATTTTAAGAAATAATGCTTCGATATTGTTTCACATAACTTATAGATTGTCCTTCATTTTTTAATTTTTCATTTATTTCAGTGTCACAATATATTTGATATACAGGCAAGGTCCTGCTCAAACAGGTGACTAGCCAGTTCAGTTTATCTCTTAAAAACAGACAAAGGATTTTCTTCTTTTTTACAAAATAAGCATAACTAAAATATAATTCAAGTTTTAAAACTAAATCATAGTAATATCATTCTTCAAAAACTCTTCCACAGAATAGTAGGCCCTTTTTATAAACGATTCCTTCAATAATTTAAAAAACCTTTTTGGTTGCATCATCTTACAATAATTTGGAATTTTATTAAAATATTTCATTTCCATATAAAAAGTACTTTTTTCTAACAACTTAGTTCTGTGCAGAGGATATTGAAGAATTTCATTTTTGTTCCTCGAGTTATAATTATGTTCAAAATTATTTTTAAAATATTTGACTTTATTCATAAAAACTTGCTGTAAGAGAATGTATATGTATAGGGAAGGAACAGTTAAAATTGTCAGATTTTTAAATATCGGTTTGCAAGATTTTCTAGGTGGAGTCACAGTCATTATCTTCATAATATTCTTTGGTACCTTAAGGACTTTTTTTACTGAGGATGCTCCTCCCCAAATTGTGATTCCATAACTAACCAGAGTGAAAATAACCGTAGTATAGTGTTAATTTAGTTTCCATGCTTCTTATATTTGTCAAACAACTCATGTTGAAACAAACAGAGTTTAGAATTAAAAAAAAAATTAATATGCTCAGACCATGTTATATCATATCATAGGTCCTTAACATATTGTAGATTTTATCCCATTATACTTTCTTTTGTGCGCTTTTGAGAGTTGTATTTTGTTTACCAGATACATTTTACTTTTAAAGATTCCTTAGTTTAGATAATTTAGATAGTTCTAAATTGTTTTAAGTTACTGTTATTTAAATTGACTTTTAATACAAAGATAATAACTTTTTTAATCTAACGTTTTTCCGGGGGGATAAAGATTAGCATGGGGTTCCCTTATAATTGGGCTTTACGCCTGTAAGGGCTACCTTTTGCAGGAATTTCTTAAATATGTCTTTGTATCATATATTTTGTTGTTGTTAGATTTACCATGGTACTATTAAGTAGTTGGTAAATATGTTGGTTTTGTAAAAAATTGTATTTCTTATATTCCTACAATAAAGAGGTTTCTATTCTATTCTATTCTATGCCTCTGGAAATATTGCATGCAACGTGTGTCTTGCGGCTTGCCTCTGTGTTTTGCAGTCAGTTTGAGCAACCTGCCAGAGGGACAAATGCTGTTGGTGCTGCTGCAGCCATTATTATTTCAAGTCGGAAAAATAAGGAAAAGGACGATTGAACCACAAGATTTTGGCTGTAAATAACAACTGGACTCTGTATAGTATCAACTAAAAATTACAATTTAATTGCGTAATGGCAGCACAAGCATGTATTATCAGCCATAAATGACAAAGCCTGCATAATAGCATCCTCATAGGCGTAATTCAGGAGGGGCACGGGGGGGCAGTTGCCCCCCAATAATTTAGAGGAAGTAAAAAAAAAAATTAAAAGTGTATGAAAAATACGATTACAATTAAGTTTTTTGTAATAAGTAAGAAATAATCTTTAGCTTTTTTTAAAAATAGCAGTTTTAGTTTTTATAATTTTGTAACAGGAACATTATTCAATGTAACTTAAGTTATTATAGTAGTTAAATAATCAGTGATAATTTTAAACAAATCAACGGAAATCATGAACTGTATAGTCTGACTTTTTCCCCTGGCGATCAACAGATTTCTTGGTAAACGGGTCACCGAGTGGTGCGGACAACATAACAATAACCTTCCGGTCTCCCTTGTTCTTTGTTAGATCGAGATATTAATCCAAATTTAACTGATATTTTTACTTCTCGAATTACCAGATAAAAATAGATACTTCTACTTTAATTTCAATTCCCATCATTCTCATCCTCGGATTCAAGTCAGTCGTTTCTTTATTTCTTTACGTTTTAAGAGACCACATCTAGTTATCGTTTACATATTTTAATTGTAAAATTTATTGTGAGTTCATGTAATAAGATTCCAGAGGTAACTTAATAAACATTAATATTTAGAATAATTAAACTATTTTAGATTTTAATATTAATATTTCAAAGGCAATTAGATAAATGTAAAACATTTTGCATTTCTTATTTTAATATGTCGATGATTATAGTTATTTTTTGTGGAATTGCTTGTCGTATGCAAACAACAAGCCTACAAAGAATTATTTTGCAAACAAAATTCTTAATGAACGGGTTTAATTATTAGTTTGCCATTCAAAACAATAATATAATAAATGCTACTTATGGCTGAATTTGCTATTTCGTAGGTAAACTTATTTATTTGAAAATTACAAACGCCTACAGTATAAATTTGGAATTCACGTGCTCATGAAGAAATATATTTATCCATTCGTTTCTTTAATTTCGCTTCTGCATAGGAGGGGGTAAGCGCTATAAAAATGTACTTGAAATATGTGTTAGGCTATAAATATTGAACAGTTTTTCGTTTTAAGACTAACTTTTCGATCGATATTTATTTTACCTTTACTTATAGTTTTTTTGTGATAACACTACACCAGAGGATTTTTCAACACTGATATAGGAAAATTCCCAGAATTATCGATATAAATAACAATTCCATCGCTCTCGCCGAATTTAAGAATCCAATTCCATTGTTACCTAGACAAAATTGCAAACAATTAATTCTTACTGACATTAAAGGTTCTTGTTTTTTTAAATATTTTTAAGAAAAACTCTCAAAAATATATACTTTAATAATTTATTGTTAATTTTTATACCTATATATATATATATATATATATATATATATATATATATATTTATTTATTTATATATATATATATACTTTTTTATAACATTAACGTTTACCAAAAATTTGGAGTGACAACCGGCCTGCGCGAGATATTGTTTTTTAGAAGATAGTGTAAAACAAACAAAAAAAAGATTGTTTTGTGACTAAACATATAAGTATTCTGTAAATACACTATGTATTTTTATTGAGTAATATTAGAATATAATTTTTTAAAGTAGCCAGTAACTTGTTCGGAAACAAAACTCACGTTTTTATGATAGGCCTATATATAAGATAACTAACAATATAGTCTGATATGCTATATATTAACCCTTTTACTGCCGACGTGCGCATTTGCGCACGTCGAGAATCGTGCGAAAAACGCCGACGTGCGCATATGCGCACGTCACTAATTGTGCGAGAATCGCCGACGTGCGCAATAAAGCACGTCTAATATTTCTAACTTATTGGCCTTAAATGTTTACCAAATGCCACGAAACTTGAGATACTCGTTGTCAAGACTATCAGGAACATAGAAAAGTACAATTTATACTCTATGACTTGTATAACCTATAAAGTTATACTCATTGATTCCCCCTACCGTCTGTGCATAGTCACAGTTGCTCTGTGTAGTGAGTGTTGTCTGCAGTCCGTCTTTCAATTGTTGTTTATGTTTACTGGTGTTGGTTTGTTGGTTATGTTTGTGGATTTATCCGTAGTTTAGTGAGTAAATTTTTGATGTCATTACGAAAATGGACTAGCGGAGTAGATCGCCAGTAAGTGAAAACACCATCGTAAATAGGTGTTCACCCTACCTGTTTCGGTGAGCATAGGTGTTGAAAGGGTTTTTTGTGAAATGTTCTCAAATATTCTAAATATTTTTGTTGTTGTAAGTTTAGTTATTTTAGTATTTTTTTAGTGTTATTTTATGTGCCTTACAACATTTTTCAATTTAGAAGCCAAATGTACATGTTTTTTATAAAAAAAACTGATAATGTCAATTGTATATGCAACTATGTTCAATTTTGAAAATATGAATAAATTTGGAAAAAAACATCAGAATTCCTGCATTTATCAAGGTAATGGCATGAAAATTTGGGTATGTGTTTACTAATGTCTGTTTTACAACATGTATAAATAAAATTGGTTGAGGTATAAGTTTTATAGGTAATTTTTATAGTCCAAACTAAAAAATATATATATTTTTTTTATTTGTATATATGTATATATATATTTTAACTAAAAAACTATTACATACACCAAAATATATATTTTATTTGAAACAAACAACTCAATACAAATAAAACAAGACCTAACTTATAAATTTCTGATGAAAAATAAAAAAGTTACAAATTTTTTAATGTGAGCGTGAAATTTGGTCTAGTTGAACCTGGCAGTCTTGGCAAGTAAATCTTAATAGTGGTCTGGCATTTTTGGTGATGTCATAAAAAAAATGGTCGGCAGTAAAAGGGTTAATAAGGTGGGGGGGGGGGGGGTTTCTTCACAGTCAAAACTCGATAACGGCTGGACGGATATTAACATTTGAGGTGCCAAATTAAAGATATTTTTATATAGATTTGCTAATACGTCTCAGAATTTTAAGAAAGGGCATCATTTAAACACAGTCAATGACTCTGTATTCACTAACTCAGTACAGTATGTTTTAACACCGTTTTTATCTTGTTCAAGCTTTTCATTCGGAAATTCGTTTCCTTCACGTGCGAACCATAAAACTCGTTAACCTAATTTACAGAATAATAAATCCCATTCTTTGCTTTTCTTAAGATGTTTATTGTCACTTGTAAAACAATATAAAGCACTCTTCGTTAGTAAACTAGAAATATTATTACTGTATTTTCGTTATAGATGACCAAATCATTATTTTCACTGTTAAATATATTTTGCCAGGCTTATTTAAATAAAATAAACTAGACTAGACATTATATCAGCTCGTGTCTACACAAAGGTATTCCCTATGCAGGTTCTAATTAGATGTAGGCCTAATTAAATATACATTTGTCATGTTTTATAAAGTTTATGTATAAACTCCTTAAACATATTTGTGAACTTTTCAAATAAACAAGTTTAATTACCCCCTTATTCTTTATTAGGCCTACTTGGTGTTTTAGATTGTTAAACCAAAGCCAATCAATTTTTGTTGTCACACAAATTATAGCAGCTCCAAGCAGTGAATAACTGTCCTATTCCCTTTACTGTAAAGGGCTGAATTTTCGAAACCGCTGTCTGATGGCGGGAGTCTAAACTTATTGCTGATTGAAAGTACGTGTGATTATCGTCCGTTTTAATATCAGGTGTTTTGTTATGTCTGTTTACAACTGAAGAAACCATTCGTTGGGTACAAACTTGCTCGGATTCGAGCAACAGGACAACTAGTTATTTTTACTATAACAAAGTGTATTAATCATGAGTTTTACTCATGAAATGAAAAGTCGTCAGCTTGATCGAATGATGTACATTAGTACTAGGAAGGGACTAAAAGAGCGGAAGAGTGTCCGGTAAAATCCTATGCTACCGTATTTGTGTGTTTGTGTGCGTGTATCAGAACCCTTATTTTTTTCCAGCTACCAGTGCCGAATTTTCTACGGGAATGGTGATATAGGGGGGAGGGGGGGTTATAAAATTTTGTATAATAGGAGGATGGGCCATGGGCAACCCTGCCCCCCCAATCGAAATGCTGAAATGACGCCTATGAGCAACCTTGAAATGATGATTTAACCACGTAATAAAGGAATAAGTGGTTAAACTACCTTCATTCATCTACTTAAAATAGGTTTAATTTTGCACTGAAACCTAGGTTGCTACATATACGACCTAAAAGAATTGGAGGGCGGAAGGTTTTTGGGACAGTATTACGACTTTAGGAGGCCAAAACTGCATAATAATGGCTCTAAATTACAACCAGACCGCGTAACAGGCTAAAAAAGAAGGACGGACTGCGCAACAACAACCATAAATGTCAATCCAACGCCATCCCCAATCAATATTATAAATCACGCGCAAATGGCTATCGAACCTCATGGTATTTGCTATATGGTAACCAAACTATGTATTAATCACCAAACCATGTTTTGATTTGTATTACTGCTCATAATATTTACTATATATATATATATATATATATATATATATATATATATATATATATATATATATACCGTAAGCGAATCGGTCCCCACGAAATATCTCGAGCTAGGAAGAAGTTAAGTTAGGTTATGACGATTCATATTAAAGCTTGAGGACCAAGGACGGTGGGAAAAATATCAGAAATGTCAAAAATTTCGTGGGCTATGCCCCACTGGACTTCAATGATCCAATGATTTTCTTATGGAAATATCACAACAGTGTTTTTATTAATAAAGCAAAATGAACTATTGATCAGCTGTGATTATCCACTTACACGAAAACCATATGTTAGGGGCTATAGCCCCTGTAAGCCATTAGCAGAATATTAGTTATATAGTCCTACTCAAAATAGGACTTCAGAATTCTATCTGGAGTAGTTGGAAACAATTTATTAACAATAATAAATGCTGGTGGCAAAATATCCTTAGAAAACTCAAGAATAATTGGCCAAACTTGTCCCAACTCAATAAGATAGATCACTACTCGCACACCATAATACAAAGTTTTAATTAGAACTTCTTAAATGAAAGAGGACTGAACCTGACCGGTAGAATGGAGTTGTGAGCACTCCTTCGTTGAAATACTGGTTAATGTATGTGGTGAGCAATCGCCTGTCCCAGTCATCTGTGACGTGACCTCCGTAGTTGACTCCGGCTATCAGGTACTTGAGCGCGTCCCAGGGCGTCTCTGGGTACTCATCCAAGTATATAGCCAACAGGTTCTCAGATACCTAGAGAAAGACTTAGAGTGATTAACAAAAATATATGTTATATATTTTCTTAATTTATGTTGTAACCTGTGACTTCAGTATTGAAATAGTTTACAATAATCATGAAAGTAAATAATATAAAAACAACTTTCATCTTAACTTCTTGTATGCACCAACCCTACAGTACAATTTTTAGAGGTAGCCTCAAATTTCCGAATGTAAACCCCTAATCAGAGACCATTCACCCATTTTAAAGGGCTAATAGATTTAATTTTGGATTGAGTCAGAATGACTCGAACAACTAAAAAGATTAGTGAGACTCAAAATCAAGAACAGCTGGCAATCCACTAGGATTTATATTGTCATATTTTTATTACAGTACTAGTGATCTACCTTGTATTTATTTTACTATTAAATTTATGGTTACCAAAGTATCTTAAAAGATTTATGATTACCAAAGTATCTCAAAGACGGTCTCATTCTTTTTTAACACGTTTTTAAAAGTAACACAATATAATATTTGAACAACATACGTCAAAGTCAGAGTCGTTAAAGCTGTAAATAACATTCCAGCCGAGTTGTTGGAACTTCTTGCGCTCGAGGAGAACAGAATGGAAAAAGCAGAGGGAGAAGAGCAGCCGTTTGTACTTGATTTGGTTTTGACAAATCACAAACTGTGACTCTGTGATCAGGTTGTACAACCGCTTCATGTTGGCTTTGATGCCCTGTAAAAGTGTACCAATTTTATAACAGGAAAAATAATATAATTTGTATCACTACATGCAGCCTTGTCAACAACGTAAATTATAAAAATGGCATAAATAATGTATGGTGCAAGTTGCACCATAAAATTACTATTTAAAAAAATTTAAATCACATTAAGTATTTTGTTTTGTTTAATATATATTAAAATATCCCACCTTAAAAAGCTGCCCCCTTAAACAACCTTGTTGAATAATCAGATTCATATTAGATTTTATTAATGTGCATAACAGATACACATGAATAAAAGTGGAAGTACATTTTCACTTTTATACTATAAGATAATCAAATCAAATCAAATAATTCTTTATTCAGTCATAATAACACATTACATGTATTTGAATAGAGTCACAGAAGTATGCACATTAGTTACAAATTAAAACTATTAAAACTAAAACTAAAGGTTGACACTGACAAGTATAGTAAAACAAAAAACTTTGCAAAGAAAAGATCAGAGCTCAAAAATATTTTGTTGCTACCGTGTAACCTATCAGATACAATACAAATACAGCATTTGGAGTTTGAATGAATGTTTAAGGTTTTAAATTCATAAATTTTTTTAACAAATAACAGGGAGATTTAATTAAAACATCTTTTAGTAATCTTTTAAATTTATTAAAGTTACTCTCCAGTCTTACAGGTGCCGGTAAGTATTGAAAGAACTTCAGTCCTGCATAAGATGTTCATTTTTTTTGTATAAAATTCTAAGTTGTGGTGAGGTAGGTTAATTTTAAATCTGGTATTATAACTGAGGATTCTATTTGAAGTGGACGATATTTGATGTTACTTTGCGTAAATAGTTGTTTCATAAATGTATAAATTATATACTGTAAAAATCCCCAAATCACAAAAAACTTTCTTAACTGAATCTGTTCTTTTAAGCTTCATGATTACACAAATAGCTCTCTTTTGGAATTAGGATTTTATCTAAATTGTTTTTGGTTGCTGCGCCATAAATAGCGATTCCATAAGATATGTGACAGTGAAGAAGAGAATAGATGATTTTTAGAGTTTCCAAATTGCAAATCCTGGACATCTGTCACAGAGCATAAATACCAGAAGATAATTTGTTAACTACATGATTAATACGATCATTCCAAGAGAGATTTTCATCAATAATTAGACCAAGAAACTTTGTTCGGTCTACTTGTTCTATTTTATCTCTTTTTATAAAAATATTAAGTTCAAAATTTTGTTCTTGATTGTTTGGTAGAAAAGGATATAAAATTAGACTTATTTGCATTTATGAGAAGATTTTTTTTATTTAGAAAGACTTTAGTGGACAAAAGGCTTATAAATGAAGACTGTTCAATGTGTGATTGTGATTTTCCTGTAAATAAGACATTAGAATCATCAGCATATATTAAACTACACCATCACTACAGCATACATAGAACCATCACTCCCAGGAATTATCTCTGGCATACCCCTAATTTAACAAAGAGTAGAGGGCTTAAGATCCCTGGGGCACTCCGTATCGCAGTGTTTGATGCTGAGACCTAAATTTGTCAATGTATTTTGGGTTATTACGTTCTACAATATAATCCACTTCCACAAACTGCTGTCTAGTTTCAAGGTACGAAGTAAACCATCTAAGCTCTTTTCCACAAATTCCAAGTTCATTTAAAGTTGTTAATAGCTTACTATGTGAGACACTTGTCAAATGCTTTACTAAGATATAAAAATATTCCAACGAATTTTTCACCTTTATCAATTGCACTAATGATTGATTCAATAAATTCTATGCCAGCAGTTGTTGTGGACTTTCCTGATCGAAACGCGTGTTGCTCTTGGTCCAATATTTTACTGGTTTCAAGGTACAGGGATAGCTGGATGAAAACAATGTGCTCAAATATTTTTGAAAAAAACAGGTAAAAGGGAGACAGGATGATAGCACGACGGATCTGTAATACTGCCCTTTTTAGAAATGGGATAACTTTGGCCAGTTTTAATTTGGATGGGAAAATACCTGAGATGAGCGAAGAATTTATTAAGTGTGTCAATTGTTTCAAAATAAAAAGTAATGATTTCTTTATTAGAGTAATAGGTATTTCATCATACCCTGAAGCAGTGCTCGATTTCTAGGAATTGAGGTGCCGGAACTACAACCTACTACCGCAGATACGATCCCCTCACCCTCCTCCCCTCTCCTCACCCTCTCAAAAAGTGTTTGCCTGTGTAAAGTATTAGGTTAAAAAAGGAACATTTTATTGAACAAACTTTTGAATGACCATAATGAAAAGCAGTAAAACAACACAAAATCACTATATTTGTTTTGTACATTTTTCTTAAAATAATTTAGTCTAAAACTTGTTTTCATCATATTCCTTTTCTCTTGTAAATTATCCTCGACCTCAGACAAAATAACCCTCGAAAAAAATTGTGACCGAAAAACGCATTAACGTTATTTGCAAAATATATTTTAAATAAGAAAGTAGGCTAATATTAAAAACTACCTACGCATATTAAATGACTTGACACGTTGACAAATCAAAAATCAAAATATAAAGATAAGAAAATTATCTAACTTACATTAGTCCTAACCATGCAATTATTCTGTTGGTTTTTTAACAGTACTGGATTTTTTTCTTTTTGATAGGGAACGTTCCAAACCCGGTATTGTTACTATCTAACGTAACGTCAAACCTTCTGTTGTAAAACATATAATAGCTTAATGAAAAATAGCAACTGAGTCCAGTATCGAACCTTTACATTTTCAGATTTTTTGGTAGGATTGACCTGGCGAATCTCAAGTTATGAGGCAAGCACAGCAACCACTATGTTACTCAGCCTATTTTTAATGTTGTTAGGCTATAGAACATAGAAAAATTGGGCTATAGGCCCAATGTGTGTATGCCACCTGTTGCTTTATTTTTTGAATAGTAAATAATAGGAAAAAATATCCTAAAGTCAAGAAAGAAGAGAGGAAAATTAGTTTTATAACACGTGATTAAAGTGTAATAAACCCTTGAATGAAATTACCCCTTTCTACCCTCAACAGTAAATTAATTTTGAAAATACCGTCGACAGGTAAAATTACCCTCAAATTCCCAATGCTGCGAGTGAGCGGTAGATGATACAGCCAGACAGGCGAGTATATCTGTCACTACGGAAGCGAGGCGGCATGTCTAACGCATGGAGAAAGGCTTAGAGTTAGAGGCTTCCTATAGTCGCAGCGGTACTTTGGTATTATACGGATGCCACCCTTATGCAGCGCGCTGCAGCAGTTATGTTAAGATGGGTTATCATAAAAATGATTGTAGGACTTTCCTTGTTTTGTTACGAATCGAATGATACCTGATGAGTCATACTTCCGGCCGCCAAACCCCCTCCAAATAGGCCAAGGTCAGGTCGTTGACCGGAGGGCGCACAACACCTGTCACCGCCTGTATCTGGGTCAGTGTCATGAGTGATTTATTGCCGTGCACTACGTTACATTTGTTTTCATAATGAGTGACGTTCTTTTGGTGTGGGATTTACCTCAAAATGAAGAGGAAACCGTACGTATTTTTATGATAACCCATCCTAACATAACTGCCGCAGCGCGTTGTATATTTGGCGGAGTACCTGTGGCGATCGGGTCTGGCTGCTAGCGGCGGCGACGCATTCAACACGATCCTAGCGGACATCGCTGTCTTTTGGGAGGCACAACACAAAGACCGCTCATCAGAATGATGTAAAATTTGTACAGTAAGTCAATAAAAGTACGTTTTTTCGAATTATGTAGTTATCCTTTGGATCCGGTAAAAATTTAACCTCCAAAAATAGTGGCATCCGTATAATACCAAAGTACCGTCGCAGCTTACGAACGGCAGGCATCTAGTTAGCATCGAGCTACATTTATACGCTTTATTAATAAATTGTGAGTTAATCTAGGGTACTAATATGGTGTGTGTCAGTTTAATACACCATGTCTTTAATCACATTCATAGTTAACTTACTGACAGCAATGTTAAGTGCCAATTTTTTTTAAACTTTCTTAGTGCCGATATTTTTATTTTTCAGAAAGAGAGGTCCCGGAACGCCGTTCCGCCTCAAATCGAGCCCTGCCCTGAAGAATATTTATTTTCAAATGAAAGAATATCTTTCTGAAGGTTTTATTCAGTTATAATCTCGAACTTGAAGCTTTTAGTTGGAAAGTTTTGCTGGATAACGATTTTTTGTTTAAGTGGAGAGGAAACACACGGTAAATATAAGTTTTTCCACTGCAGTTATGAAAATTATTCAAAATATTACTTACAGCAACTTGATGGGTTATGATTTTACCATTTTGGGCTATATTTATATTAGGGGTAAAGCTTTGTTTTGATTTTAAGTTTATTTCACTTTTTATTATGTTCCAAGTTGCTTTTGTTTTATTAGTAGCATTTTTAATCTTCTCATTATAAAATGTTTGTTTATTACTGCGTATTGAGTCTGTTAATTCTATTTTTTTTACTTTTACACTTTGACATACACCTAAATTTTTGTTCAGCCTACCAAAACCTTCTAGTTCAGTTATTTCACTTTTTTTCTTCATTATTTCATTTGAACTCCATTTGCATTCATCATACTCTTTTTCTACACATAAGGTTTTTGGGAAATTAACATAAAAATATAACCAAAAGTGGAGATGAAAACATCATATTTTTCATTTACAGGAGATAGAAAAACTTTATACCAGGTTTCATTGTACAAGTCCCTTACACACATAACTAACTTGTTGTCAGTAAACTTCTAAGTTTTTTTTTTAAAAATACTTTATTATTTCCACTTTTTAAATTTACTATCTCAAGAAGTTGGGCATCATTATCAGACACATGGGTTATAATTAGGGGTGTGCGAGTACTCGAAAATTTTTGTTTTCGGCCGAGTATTTTAATACTCGAGCTCGACTCGAAGTTTTGAAAAATACTCGAAAGTTCGAGCGAGTATTTCCCGCCGATTTCCGTACGATCGCTAACGATTGCGACTGGCCAAAACGCGTAGTAACGGCCGCAAAAAGCGATCGGTTCACGTAAAGTTGGCCGAAATGACGATCGCTAACAATTGCGACTGGCCAAAACGTGTAGTAACGGCCGCAAAAGGCGATCGGATCACGTGAAATCGGCCGAAAATGACGATCGCTAACGATTGCGACCGGCCAAAACGCGTAGTAACGGCCACACAAGGCGATCGCATCACATAAAAACAGCCGAAAATGATGATCGGACCGCGTTATTTCGGCCGTAAATGACAACGGAAAACATAATACTGTATTGGCAAAAGTGGCGACCGGGCCACTTAATATCGGCCGTAACTAACGATTTCGTCAACTAAGATTGATTATAGGAGATGTTTGGACCAGGTGATATTGACCAATTGACAACCGGACCGTATTTTTTCGGTCGGAAACGAAAGTCAAACCGCTTTTTGTTTGTCAATATGTAATCCAGTTTGATTGTACTGGCTAAAACTTAGTATTGCTACTCATGTATTAATTAGAAACCATGTTTAGAAAATCAAATCCAGGGTGGTATTCAAATCCCATTACTCTAATTTAAACTACCAACTGATGGCAAATACTCGCTCGAAAATACTCGAAACTCGAAAATAATTGACACTGCTCTACTCGACTCGACTCGATTAAAAATACTACTACTCGCACACCCCTAGT
The DNA here is from genome assembly GCA_963675035.1 of Allygus modestus. Classification (NCBI taxonomy): domain Eukaryota; kingdom Metazoa; phylum Arthropoda; class Insecta; order Hemiptera; family Cicadellidae; genus Allygus; species Allygus modestus. The sequence goes on along the minus strand of OY776114.1, from coordinate 78,064,655 downwards.
TATAATCCCTGTGACTTTTAATTGGGCACAATTTATATTAGTAATACAATTATCTATTGCTGATTCGGTTTTTATGAGTTACCCTAGTTAGAAAATTTACTTCATAAGACATATTATGCTTAATAATAATACTTAAAAATCTATAGTACAGTGCATCATGTTTTAAAACACTGATGTTTATGTCTCCAGCTATAACGATATGTTCTAATTTCTCTAAAATTCATTGTTGTTGCCCCTGAACTGTGCATATTAGACTAAAATAGGTACATACCTCGTTGTCAACAGTTCAAATTGTAGCGATTAAACCCACTACATGTTTCGTCGTGAATGTGGCATTTTCAAGTGGTCCATAAAGAACTTACTTTCCAAATAGGACACGTCAAAATTTAAAAGTGGTACAGTCACAAACACAATTACAAACACATTTACGAACAAATAACGGTAGGCCTACCACACGCATGTTTTTCATCACGCCACGGCACCGGTAAGAAGCAGACTGAATCTTCCCCCTAGGTTGTTACCCCTCCTACCCCTCTCCCATTATCAGTATGCCAAAGGTTGTCGTGCTCTTGTCTTGTTTTGTGGGTAATGATGATGTTAAGTATTGAATGGGAATGTCTGACTTTATCTTTGTAACTTTTGTAAATTTCGAACTGCTCTAGGGAGTCCAATTTATTTCCCTTGCGGCAGATGTGCAATATATCTAAGCCATTGTTTGGTTCAGCCATGGAGTGATGATTTTCGATTAAGCGCTGGGCAAAAGTTGATCTCTGTTTATCTGCTTTTGGATCGGGGCGATGTTCTTTGTATCATTGAAAGTCCGGCCTGTCTGTCCAATATTCAGATATTATCAGATACGGCCAGTCTGCTATATTATCAGACATTTACCTCAATCACATTGAAAATGAATTTATTTTTTCTGACCCCAACAAATGCAGGAGTAAGATTACTTTATACAATCGATATGTAGACGACACTATCATGCTATTTAATGGCAATACCCGGCAAAATCTGCTGCTAAGTTACCTTAACAACCTCGCACCAAAGCTGAAATTCACCTTAGATACAGAATAAAATAATAAAATAAACTTTTTAGATGTAACAATAGAAAAGAAAGACAATAAACTGAATTTCAACTGTGGTTGTTGATCTGGTCCAGTAAGAAGATATTTTATAATTTTTAATATTTAAATGTAATAAATCAGTCTCACGTAAATTTATCTCGGTTAAAAAACAATATCTGGTTTAAGTTCGTCCAGGTTTATTTCCAAAATGTCTATGAGTTGATAAATGTTGTACATTTTGGTGAAAAATTAAAAGGGATTGAGTACTGCTTACAAAATCTGTTACATTATTATTACATTTTTGCACATTTTCTCCAAAAAAGGTGTCATACAATCATTTCACTCCTAAGAAGTATTTATAGAGATCAAGAGTTGGGAGTCTGAGGTTGATGGTAGGAACTTACAAGTAGGAGAGTATGACTGAGGGTCAAAAATGAGATTATTCACTGCACCACCAACAGAAACTGCACCAACACTATCGCCCTCACTGATAATCAACGCCCCACCACTTGACACAGGCGTAGGCCTGTGTAGTGTTGTGTGTAGGCGTAGGCTACACTTGACAATGTGTTGGGCTGGGATGTTTCCTCCTCTCTCTGTATCCATGTGGAGGAACGGCTACCCCCTGAGGATCTTTGGTCTGCTGTCGATCTAGTGATGTCAGCAGCAGGTGGAGCAATTTCCCTCATGCGGGAAATTTCTGTGGCAATAGCTTTTCTTAGGCGTTCGATATATGTTACTAAGCTCTGGTCTTTCCATCAAAAGTTATTTATTTCAAAAGATCATACTTCTTTTTTATTTAGTCATATCAACAGCCGGCAATCATCATTAACATACATCATTATAATCACATTATTCAGTTCAATGAGGACAAATAGATCTAACAAGAATGAATGCCAAGATCTAGAATGAGTCTGAAATTAACAAAATCACCACCTTTGTAAGCAAAAATAAACCAAAATATAATGCATCAATAGTACCAAAATTATTAGTCTTTTCTAAATAATTTTCACCCTGTCGAACACCTTCCACCAATTACAAGAAATAGTCACGGCCGTATTTAGACAATTAGCGCCCCTAGGCACAGTAACAGTTGCACCCTCCTTCTCGCACCCGTGCAATGCCGAACGCCGAAAAAATGTTACACTTGTCATTACCTCGACAGATATTGTCTTAACTATTTGGACAAATAACTTAATGCAACACTTAAAAATGTGTATTAATTCATTGAATTATAACCAAAAGCTAGCAGTTATTACAACATAATCTGTTATTGTAACCTCTGTCACAGCCGATTGAAACCCTGAACTATCTAAAGGTAATAGGGGCATTAAGTCAGTTTTTCGTAACTGAATCCTAAAAGCAATTAAAACGACTCTGTACGGCACATTGGGTCTTGATGCCAACACTGGCTCCTTTGCTCCAGTGAATACACAAATACTATTAATATGAAGGACATGTATAATGTTACAAATTCTGCTACCTTTTTTGACCTTTGGAGAATTGTAGGCAAAATTCTGCGCAGACAAAAGATAGCCTTAGAGGCGCATTTATAATTCCTCCATTTTAATGCTTGGTTCAGCTGCTGTCTCTCTCACGCACTATTTCTCGTTAGTGCAGAACTAAATCAAATTGGTGAAACTGTCGGATAAATATCTAAATATCTCTGTAAGACGCCGACTAGCTGCCATTGGTCATTGGGCTATTAATTAATGATCCTGGCTAAAGAATCAGTCGGTCTTAGTCAATAACAAGGCTTAAACAGGCTACACAAGACATCTCACCCATTCTAAATTTTGCCCATAAGATTTGACCTTCTTTATGTTTGTGTATTCATTGTTTGCTTCTGGATTGCCCTGCTTTTGGCGGAATACGTCCAACTATGTTGTAACGCAGCATTCTACATTACCAAACAGCATCATTTTCACTGGTTGGCCCGGGTTCGAAAATTTGACCGCGCCCCTCAAGCCATTTGCCGCACTGGGGAAACATCATGCCTCACTAAAGCAGCAGTCAACGTGTTATTTTCATTTCTTTGCACTCCTTTTGTGCCACTTGTAATTTTGCGCTCTAAGCACATGCCTAGTTGGCCTAGTGGGAACAGCTGTGCTACACTGGGTGGCAGTTTTATAACCCTCTCCATGCTTCTACCAAATCACCTAAAGGAAATCAGCAAAGAGAAGATTTTAAACAACACGGACAATGTGGCTTCTCAAACGAGCATTTTATACTACTAATGATTTCTTACCTGAAAGACTTAATTTCTTATGTCTGCTGTCTAAATTGTAAATTCTTAAACCAACATACTGACTTAATCACCTGTTCTGTACTCTAAGTTAATGAAAAAAGCATATTGTACACTGTACCTTGTAAGTCACAACAAATGGTTTTGAAAAATCAGTCACTTTTCTACACAAATCAGACCATGGTGTAACACACTTTCTAAAAGAATAAATTTTGTTACTTGAATCTCACGTTATGAAGTATAAACCACATAAAAAATGTAATCTCATGTACACAAGGCAAAACATTACCTTTGGTGGTTCAGTTGTCATTTTAATGGAATTTTGTAAAATGGAAATCGGGAAATCTGGATGAGGGCTGGAACTTAACCATAACCTGCAAAGTTGAAAGAAAATTAATAGTAATGGTGTTATTAATATCGGTTACCTTAACCCTAGCCGTGGCCAAACGTCGCCCGGCGACGTTCGAAATCGTACCCTTGAAATGGCCATAGTCGCCGGGCGACCATTACGGTCCAACAATTTTCCAATGCTAAAAAGTAATTTATAATTAACTCGAAAGTGGACAAGTTATATACCATTTGAAAGATGACATTCTGAACTTTCATTTTATTATATAAATGAACCGTATAGCAGTTGTATAAGAACGTAACAACTACATAAAGTGAATGGTTTTTTTAGTGCAAATCAATACCTGCAACTGACACGTCGAAATTCGTCAAACATGGCCTGGGACAAGATAACATAACTGGGGTAAATTTCGTCGCATGGAGTAGCGGGTGGTACCACTGGACAGCAGACGAGTTGCTGTACATTATCGTATTTATTATTTGAACGATACATTGATAACAAAGAGCATATGATTTTTATAAAACAGGTGTTTTTGCCAAAACTAACGAATGGCCAAAAGTCGCCTAGCGACCATTATGAAACGCTGCAAATATATATGTAGGCAGTTTTATAACTAGTCAATAGTTGTGTCACATTGTAGGGGAAGAAAGGTAGAATAATTTTGTTTTGACAAATGGCAGCACTGGTCACTCTCACAACCTTCAGCAACGCAAGTAAATATCAGTTAGGCAGGTGTTTGGCCGATTCTTGCTGTTGTCAGATGAACCTCAAGTATAACCTACATCTTTGTAAGTGAATTTTTATCCGCGATTATTTCAGAAATTGTTCTAAATTCGGAGTTTATAGTGACAGTGTAGTGGTTGTGTGTTTATAACAGTAATCTTTATGCATAAATATTACTGGAAAGGGATAAATTAGTCAATTGGTGAAGTGAAAGTGAGTAATGTTTTTGTGTGTTGTAGCATAATGTTAGACGATTGTTAGGCCTATCATTCATAGTATCGCGTGTATATTTGTTTATATACATAAGACATATAAATAAAAATGTTTTTCCCATGTGTTATACTTTACTTTGTAGGGAATTGAATTTACTACAACATGTTTATAATATTTTTGGCCTAAGAAAATCTGTACAAGATTTTTGTACTTCAGTGGCTCGGAAATGTTTTTACGTAAATGCTAATTTTCTAGTTATTTTATAGTAAACGGGTAATAATATTTGTTTACTCCCCACAATATTACAGATTTGTTTTCCTTAGTTCATAACCTAAAGAAATATATGTACAATATTATTATAAATATTTACCTTACATGAGTTATCTCCGATTCACTAATTATTCGTCTTACTCGACAAAAGTTGCGATTTTTCAAACTTTATTACATAACACATGTACAAAAAAATATTTTCCCCATGTGTTATACATTTCTATGTAGGGAATTGAATGTACTACAACATGTTTATAATATATTTGGCCTAAAAAAATCTTGACAAGATTTTTGTACTTCAATGTGTCGGAAATCTTTTTTACGTAAATGCTAATTTTCTAGTTATTTGTATAGTAAACGGGTAATAATATTTTTTTTACTCCCCACAATATTACATATTTGTTTTCCTTAGTTCATAACCTAAAAAGATTTATGTACAATATTATTATAAAAAATTACCTTACATGAGTTATCTCCGATTCACTAATTATTCGTCTTACTCGACGAAAGTTGCGATTTTTCGTATTTTATTACATAACACATGTACAAAAAATATTTTCCCCATGTGTTATACATTTCTATGTAGGGAATTGAATGTACTACAACATGTTTATAATATATTTGGCCTAAAAAAATCTTGACAAGATTTTTGTACTTCAATGTGTCGGAAATCTTTTTTACGTAAATGCTAATTTTCTAGTTATTTGTATAGTAAACGGGTAATAATAATTTTTTTACTCCCCACAATATTACATATTTGTTTTCCTTAGTTCATAACCTAAAGAAATATATATACAATATTATTATAAATAATTACCTTACATCAGTTATCTCCGATTCACTAATTATTCGTCTTACTCGACAAAAGTTGCGAATTTTCGTATTTTATTACATAACACATGTACAAAAATATATTTTCCCCATGTGTTATACATTTCTATGTAGGGAATTGGATTTACTACAAAATGTATATAATGGTTTTTACCTAAAAAATCTAATGTACAAATTACAAAACTTTACTTTTGAAATTTCAATCGAAAATTTTTGAATTTTTTATTTTTTTTTATTTTATAAAAAAGATAAATTTCCAGATTCATTTGTTTTATATATATTCAGATTCCCCTGGTCTTTCTGAATAAAATGAGTATGCATATTGATAGGTTTACTCCAAAATTGTAATTTATACGTATTTTTAAAAAAAGGTCTGCAAAATCGCCAAATCTGCTGGCCATTTCCCACTTCAACATTAGGCCACTGCTAGGGTTAACTATTTGTAATGTAATGTTTATTCATTTTTTGAGTTTCACAACTAGATAATGGATGATATAGAAATAAATAACATAATGAAAAAAATATCTTTGGGATTGTTAAAATTGTAATAAACACATGAGACATTGATTGACTTAGAAAGTAATGGTACTTGAGTTCATATAACAATCCAAAGCAAGTTTGTTAAAATGACACCACTTTTGTAAATTATATTTTGTAGATCATAAATACTTTCTCATGCTTGTCAATAGCTTCTTAAGTGTCAAGACAGTGTTAATTTTGTTCAGTTTAGATTAAACTTGGAGAACAATGTGTTAACCATGAAGGCAAATGAATGCAGTGAGGCTCACTCACCTTCGCCTTGTATAAAAACAAATGAGGAAAGTAAATTTGTCTGCCATTAACCATCACTTCCAAAATTTATTTATAAATATTATTTTTTATCTTAGTACTCATGGGTAAGACCATCACAAGCTGTACATTTTATTACTGTTGTCTTTAGTGACCTGAGGTTCCAATACCACTAGCAATGTGTTCATTCTACACTTTGTGGTCGAATCTGGTATGTGGGGTAACAACGCCACAAAATCCCCAATTACATAATACCAGTACAGACAAAACTGCCTATTTCCTAGGCATAACAGCAAGCACTAATAGGAAAATGGTCTATATTTAATTGTTGTTAAACTTTGTTGTAATTTCACCTGAAATCTTTATGAGGATCGCCCGTCTGGAGGTTTTCCACAATCTTGTCCAGGGCCGGCATCCACGACAGCGACAGGTGACAGTTGGCCAGGAAAATCCAGTCACCATCCTCTGCACCCTTCTCGATCAATCTGGTAAATGGTTAAATTATAGAAGTATATGTAGATGGATAAATTGATATTGCTATTTCTCATTTGTAATAGAATATTTGTCCATCAATAATTTTGTCAAGCTTAGGTCTAAAATACAATTTGAGATATATCCTATCAATTGTGCAGTACTTATGCAGTACCAAATTTAACTATGTAATGTAATCGGAGTATGGGTGTAAACAGGGATGTTCCTTGAGCGTAGAGGGTAAGCTAAGCTTACTAAGAATAAGAATAAAAAGCTAACAACAATAACTTATAGGCACAAGATTGGATATAGATTCATTATGATGTGATGGCATTTACTACCACTTTTTCAAGGAGTTACAGGGGGAAAACAAGGAGGCTATGGCTACATCACAAAAATAACTGGTTAAAAACTTTGCCAAGGTTCAAAACTGGACCAAACTGTCGTTAGTTATTGGACTATTAAATTATGATACTTTCTAAGAACAGAGGTCGACTTGGATAGTCACAAGACCAGGATTTGGACCCATCCCTATCAAAACTTCAAAAAGTCCACTACCGTTAAAATAAAAAAAATAAAATAAAAACACAAAACAGCAAAGTTGTCAAAAACAACAAAAGAATTATGCTTGAAAACTTAGGATACACAGCTAACTCACCTGAAGCAGCTGGTTCAAATGAGCAACGAAACAATGAAAAGATATTTACACACATATTACATAACATTTTGTCTCCATTGGAAACTTCTTCAGATAAAGAGTGGAGAGACACTGTCAGAGACAGTGAAGAAGTCTCCAATGGAGACGACATATCTTTTTATTGTTGCTGTACTCATTTGAACCAATAGTTTCAGGTGAGTTAGATGTGTATCCCACCTTTTGTTTCAATGAAACTCCTAAGCCAAGTGCTTTTCCTTTACAAAACTACTTGAAAACTTGGTAATATGGTTTAAAGCATCAAAATTATTATTATACTAAAAACCATTAAATATGTCCTTACATTCGTTAAGACATTGTATCCACATGTTCTCAAGTTGTTATATAACATATTCAAACAAGGGTTTTCATAATGGGTTCTCACAAACAAATGATTGAGGGTAGTGTAGCTACAATCCACACAATCTCATAACACTTACTTTGTGGCCACAGGGGCCTGGCCCTGACCGAGAGACAGGGAGAAGAACCTTTCACTCATGCCGTTGGTCTCGGCCAAGCTGATTAGTGCCCCAGTGGGGTCGACACCCGGCGATAACACAAAGATGAGCGGGATGCGAGCGGTGGAGTCGTCCAGCACTGTCTTGACATCCAGCACCGGTGGCTCGGTGAACTTGGGGCCGAGGTAGCTCGTGATGAATGACGAGATGCAGAACGACAGGCGGTCCTCGCGCAGACACCGCACGAACAACATCCGCTGGAACTCGGTGCAGATGTCCTGCCACTCGCCTGCAGATTCATTAGTTTCCAGGCAAACAGAGATGCATTAGTTTAAAGGGAATAACCTTAGAGCGAGAGATGTATAAAGGACAGAAACTCTGCTAATGGAGAAAACAAACCTCATGAGTAAAGTCATTTTTACTCATGCATACTAAAAACGATGATAAGTGTTCCAAACACAATTAGCTAATAAAATTCAATTACCATTACGGTGTACAATGGTTAAAATACGTGAAGGTCTGAGGTCCAGCGCTCTGTATCCGTGCCTGGAAACTGACACACTTATCAAGTGAGAACAGTGGTAATACTCGTGTCTCACATTCAGGAAAGACTCGGGTTAAAATCCTACTAAGATGGTAGAGAAGGCTCTACAGCCTTAACTTACTTACTTACTCCTGTGGCCACACATATCCCAAGTGTCTTTTAGCCTCGCTACATATTTACCTCCACATCTGCCTGTCCTCTGCCAGCTCCACACTTGCTCCCAGCCTCCTGAGATCCTGCTTCACTTGACCATTCCATTTAAGTCATGGCCTTCCCAGCTGTCATCTTCCCACTGGTTGCCCTATCCATACTCTTTTTAGCACGGCCTTAACTTTGCCAAGTAAAATAAAAATAAGTCCCTCGAAAAGGAAAAAACTGCCATCAAGAATTACCGATGAGAGGCAGGGACTCCGGCTCCTCGGAGAGGTACCACTCCCGCCAGTCCCGCGGGAACTGCTCGAACGAGTCGCAGACGCCATGGAAGCCACCGAGCTTGTCCATCTCTGTGATGTTGTCCCACGCCGGGTCCGGCAGCCAGCCTGCGAACGACATCGAAAATCGTGTGTCTCATTGAATCGTACAATGTTATTTTAAAGTCTAATGTTGATAGCTTATCACAAATCAATTACATTTTACAGAGTAATATTAGGTGTTTTGTGATCACTGATCACATCCTTGTTAGTGAATTTCCTATGGAAAAGTGAACTATTAGCATGACCCGCACAGTGAAACTTAAGCCTGGGACCGCCATAGAAGTTCCTAACGTGACCCCCTGAACACATTTTGGGGGTCGCTAAAAACTTTATTAGCAAATTTCCCCTATATGGAAGAAGCTATTACCGTAGTCAGGATGGTAAGACCTAAGCCCGGGACCATGATAACTTTTCGTTTTGAGGTTCCCAGACCCCAAAAACACCATTCATTCGAAACTGTATATATATGTCTTTGGGTGTGATAACTCTCGTTAAAAAGGTCAGATTTTGATGAAATTTGGTACAAACGTGTAAAGCAGCATTTATGACTTAAGTTCGAAAACCAGACAGATCGGCCCATCCAAAGTGGTATTTTGGGGGGTTTTGTACCCCAAAAATGGGTTTTCTGAAGATTTTACAAGTGGCATTTTAAAAAGTCAAATGTTAGTTTTCACCATTAGATTCAGATTTAAAAAACACACAATTCGGTGTTTTAATCATTTCTCTCCGTCAATTGGTTACAGAGATATTGAAGGTGCTAAACACAGTACGTTGTCCAATGTTATTCTTATGGAGAATAGAAACAATGTTATATCTCGCTTATTTATGGACGTATACTAACGAAACTTGGTGTACGGCTTCATCTGGTTGTGGTATTTTGTTATTTCCTCAAAAAAGCAATTTTTACTGATTATTCCTGTCGCAGCAAAGCTGCGTACTCAGCCCCCATGTTATTCTTATGGAGAAAAATTAAAATGTAATGTCTCCCTTAATTATGAACAAAGATTAATAAAACTTGGTATGTGACTTCACCTAGTTGAGTTATATTGATATTTGCATGAAACCCCATATTTTGTGTTCCTTGTTGCAGCAAATCTGCTTACTCAGAGCCATCTTATTGTTATGGAGTACAATTAAAATGTTATATATCCTTTATTTATGAATGAATATTGATGAAACTTGATATGTGGCTTCACCTAATTTAATTACATTTTACATTTGCATAAATACCAATTACTAACATTCCTTGTTTTAGCAAACCTACGTACTCATCCCCAATGTTATTCTTATGGAGAATAATTAAAACTGTACAGCCTATATCGCTTATTTGTGAATATATTTTTATGAAACTTGGTATGCAGCTTTTATGTGATATTAAGATATATATTATGCATTGGAAATTCACTGAGTACACAGATTTTCTGCGACGGTGGTATATATATATATGTGTGTGTGTTCAACACTCTAGCGGTCACATTTTTTGTCCAAATTACTTGAAATTTGGTGGGAACTTTCCCTTATGTAAACAGTTGGACAAGTTTGTTGGGCAAAACAATCGGACAACTGTAACCTCCTTTTTTGGGGATTTCAATTTTTAAAATTTTGAGTTTTTGGGCCTACAAAGGGTCAAAAAGCCCCGAATGTAAAATTAATGGTAGTAAGAAGAAGAATATTAGTAAGGTGTAAGTTTTAAGCCCTCTTTCATCATTCTAGCACAAATATTTACCAAGTTATTAAACAAAATGTTAATTTTCTTAACACAGTACATTGTCTTATGGGAATTTTACACTGGAAAAGGCTGTTTTTCATGTCTTGATGTAGTTTATCATCCCCAATATCACTATACCAATTGTTATCCTGACTATACCTCCTCCTAACCTTGTAATGTACAACACTGCTATCATAATAGTTAATTTAAGTATAACCAAGAGCATCAGAACAGCCAAAAAATTAATTTTTAAATTTTCTAAAAAAATGTTACCACTGTTGTTTTAAACCCTTTATTAGATTTTTTAAAGATGTTAATATGGAAATTCACTTCCCTCACGTCAGTGTGCAGCGTGCAAAATCGTTTTTAAGTTGAAATAAGTCTGCTGTCCTATGTAATAAAACTAGTAGCCTGTCGTGTCTTCGCTTGCGATCATAGTGCAATATTATATTTGAAAAGTTAGATGCGGTACATTTATAAATATTGTGTTACCGTTCCAAAGCCAACATGGCCTGCTGATTAACTGTGTTTACTCTATCCAGCTGATTGCTTAAACTTATAGTTGTTTCCCAATGTTAAGCTTATGGGAAAACTTAACTTTAAGGGGCCCAAGGCGCTCACTCAAAAATTATTTCTCTATAAAAAAAGTTTCCTGCACAACTTCACGTTAGGCTCTTTTCAATGACACCAAAAACATGAAAATAGGTTCATTAGTTTAGGAGGAGTGATTGTCACAAAAAACCTGCTCGCCTATTAAATAAGTATAGATAACAAAGCCAAGAGCCTCATTTTTAATAAATAATTTTGTACAATTGTAATATCAGAATGGTCAAAAAACTAACTGTTATGATAAACTTCCTGTAATGTAATAATAATAGTACTTTCTCAGGGAACTCGTCAATTTCAAACATACATTGCATGTTCCTACTCAAGTTACTATCTGCTTTCCCTTCCTCTGGGTTGAAGTTTAATTAAGGTTTTTAACTGGTGGTTAACAACTATCAAACCATTACAATAAGCAGAAATTATGGTTTACTATTTGCTTCGAATTTAGTTATGTAAAAGATTAAATTACAGTAAAATAATACCTATTTCCAAAACTAATAACAATATGTAAAACTATCTGCTGAGTATTGTGCTCCCAAACCGCTCAATAGCGTACTTGTCAAAGATGTAGATGTTCAATGTTAATGTTAAATAATTCCATTTCAACTATACAGGGTCAAGAAAACAATAGGTAATACTCTAACCAAAACTCTCCTTCATCCTTGTTTCTCAGTACTTGTAACATTTCTCCTCCTGATATCTGACTTAAAGAGAGATAAAAAACTCAATACTCTTCTAAAAGAGTACACAAAGATTGTGCATGATTACATAGTAAAATGTACTAAAATATCAGTGTCCTGCATTTAAAAAATTAAACCCCCAGAGTTTTCCAAGATTTCCTGATTTCCCATATTACATAGATCATGAACATACCAGGGCAAGGGTTGTCTGGCTGTTCATCCCTGTTGAGAACCACCCCTCCCTTCAGCATGAACAGGTACTCCTGGTGGTTGACTTTGCCGTCGGCGTCCAGTATTTTGATGCACATGTGGAAGGAGAACAACAGCTTGTGGTTTTCAAAAAGACCCCGACAAGTGTTCCTGTAATTACATACCATGTAGAAGTGTACTATTATTATCTCGATTTTTTGTTAAGAATCCGTGGTCTTCACAGAAATAAACGTCTCTTTGAACTGGTCTTACAGAATAAATGGCATTTGTTCAAAGTATTTTTGTATAACTGTACTGCACTCTGGTAATTTGATGTGAAACTGCAAAAATGTGAAATGAGATGTACCTGAAAGAATATTTGCCAAGTGTGGAGTCACCGGGTGTCATGAAATATCTACTGCTCCATGTCTATTGAAATTAGGGGTGTGCGAGTACTCAAAACTTCGAGTTTTCGGCCGAGTATTTTAATACTCAAACTCGACTCGAAGTTTTGAAAAATACTCGAAAGTTCGGGCGAGTACTTCCCGCCGATTTCCAGACGATCGCTAACGATTGCGACCGGCCAAAACGCGTAGTAACGGCCGCAAAAGGCGATTGCATCACGTAAACTCGGCCGAAAATGACGATCGCTAGCGATTGCAACCAGTCAAAACGCATAGTAACGGCCGCAAAAGGCAAACGCATCACGTAAAATCGACCGAAAATGACGAACGGACCATGCAATTTCGGCCGTAAATGACGACAGAACCATAATATCAGCAAAAATAGCGACTGGACCACTTAATATCGGCCGTAACTAACGATTTCGTCATTTATTATTGATTATAGGAGATGTATGGATCACATGATATTGGCCAAATGACAACTGGACCGTTTTTTATCAGCCGGAAACGAATGTTATACTGCATTTTGTTTGTCACTACGTAATCCAGTTTGATTGTACTGGCTAAAACTTTGTATTGCTTCTCATGTATTAGTTAGAAAAATGTTTTACATTATCAAATATAGGGTGGTATTCAAATCCCATTACAGTAGACGCTCTTTTATCCGGCATGTTCGTGACCACGCCCATGCCGGTAAATAGATTTTTCCGGATAATAGAACTTTTTAGTTATTAATGGGAATACAGTAATCTGAGAGTCTGTCATCTCGCTACAGTAATGAGCTGTGGTCGCATGCGTTGGTTGACCTTGGCACTGCTCCTAAACACCTGCATTTGTGGACGGATAGACAGACAGGCAGACAGACAGACAGACAGACATATGGGCGGACAGACAGCCGGGCGGAAGTTGGCGTCTAAAAATAGAAACCAATCAATACAAAAAAATAGGCGAACCAAAACACGGTTGAATACAGTAGTGTACTGAGCAAAGGTTACGATCATCACTGAACGTTACTGCTTGAGACGTAAACAAACAACAGGTGACTAAGAAAAAGGCGGGAACAGTCCAGCGCAGTCGCAGTACGAAACGGAAACGACCGAAAATACCTGGAAAAACCCGGGTCGCACGGTGCCGGTTAATAGAATGTGCCGGTTCATAGAATGCCTGATAAAAGAGCGTCTACTGTACTCTACTTTAAACTTCCAACTTATGGCAAATACTCGCTCGAAAATACTCGAAACTCAAAAATAATTGGCACTACTCGACTCGATTAAAAAATTCACTACTCGCACACACCTAATTGAAATACAATTTAACCATATAATCTGTGTTAACTGCTGTGCCCAAAACAACTGTAAAAACCTAAAAATACCTGAAAACTACCGTTTACAAAATTTAATGTTTAACTGAATCACCCAGGTCTATTTGTATGTTTTATTCTAAAAGTTGCAATAATAATATCATCTGGTTATTCTAAATTTATAATACAATTTTAAAAATAAAAATCTCAGATGTCATGGGCCGTTTAGCCTGTGTGGACATCTAAATACAGTGAGGTATAGAAAGACCATCACTCACTTGGGCAGAAAGTCATAAAATTACTTTAGTTTCAGCTGGGATCAACCTGCACCTGACTGTTGTTAAGACTTGTGAGGCCAGTGCTCCCACAAATAAAAAATACCACCGTCGCAGCAAACCTGCATACTGTGCGAATTTCCAATGCATAATATATGTCTTAATACCACATAAAGCCGCATACCAAGTTTCATAAAAATATATTCACATGTAAGCGATTTTAATTATTCTCTATAAGAATAACATTGGTAACGAGTATGTAGGTTTTCTGAAATAAGGAACATAAACAATTGTTTTTAATGCAAATATAAATAGAATTTAACTAGGCGAAGCCACATACCAAGTTTCAACAATATTCAATCATAAATAAGCGCTATATATCATTTTAGTTATTCTCCATAAGAATAACATGGGGGCTGAGTAAGCAGGGTTCCTGCAACAAGGAACAAATAAAGGGTATCAGGAAACTGACACATACTTTCTCTCTTTTAGCCCAACTTTAACGAATAAATTACTTTTTATTTACTAAATATAGAATACAAAGCACGGTCAAATGTACAGAAAATCTTGTAAACAAGTTGTTTTAAAAAACAACCACCCAAATCCCTGCTTTGGAGGCCCTACAGAATCCATTGCTACACTCGTGGTTTTAAGAGGGGAAATGCCCCCTATTCCCCCCCCCCCCCAGGGTTATTAAGGGGCAACATATTTCGAATTTCCTCTGTTGGCCAATGCTAAATTGACAAGCATATCAAGTTTGAATGAAATTTATCAGTAAATAAGAGAGAAATAATAATTTTTGTATTCCCCATAAGAATAACATTGGACAACGTACTGCGTTTACCGCAAAATAAAAATTTCAATTTTCTCCGAAACCAGCTATCGTAGAATAGTAATTCAAAATACTAAATTATTTAGTTTTTTTAGCTCTTTTTAGTGGTGAATAGTAATATTTTTTTATATTTATGTCTTTTTATGAAAAATCCAAAAAACTGAATTTTTGATGTTTTAAGTCCTGTAATTTCTGAACCCGAATTTTTACAGAAATGCGGGTGGTGTCATTTTGTTGGAGGACTAAAGTTCTTCAAACGACTAAAGTTTAATCAAAATCGTTAGAGCCGTTTTTGAGAAATTTGGATTTTTCATGTTTTTTGGCGGTTTTTGTGGGATAATTACCCTTAAAAATCAAAAATTCAAAGAAATGAAAAAACGCCTGGAGATATCGTGGATTAGTACCTACATACCAAATTTCATAAAAATCGGCCCATTGGTTAGGGCTCTAGCTCTGTACACATCCACACAGACACACACACGGACACACACACACAGACAGACATCACGTAAAAACCACTTTTTTGGGTTCAGGGCGCACCGAAACGAATATTTCCACTAACAACTCAAATTCAAAATGTTTTACGAAAACAATACTTTCTCCATATATGTATAGGGGGAGAAAGTAAAAATGGGCTTTAATGTAATTATCAATATAACTCAACCAAGTGAAGCTATATACCAAGTTTTATTAATTTATGTTCATAATTAAGGGAGTCAATACGTTTTACTTATTCTCCATAAGAATAAAATGGGGGCTGAGTACGCAGGTTTGCTGCTAAGGGAATAATCACCAAAAACTCGATTTTTTGTGCAAATATCAATTTACCAGTACTACGTGAAGCCACATACCAAGTTTCATCAACATACAATCATAAATAATCGAGATATCAAATTCTATTTATTCTCTATAAGGATTGGACAATGTACTGTGTTTAGCACTTTGAATATCTCTGCAACGGTTGGGCGTAGAATCAAAATTTAAACACCAAAATGATTGTTTTATGGAACTGAACAGATTGGTAAAAGCAAATGTGAAGTTTACATTAAAATAAACTGAGGAAAAGCCAAAAACTGTTTTCCCATATGATTAACATGGGAGATTTTATAAGAAGGTTTTTTTGATTTCCTCCGCAACTACTTAACCTAGGTTAATAATTCAAACTACTGTATTATTTGTTTTTTTTAAGCTCTATAATATGGTTAAAATCAAAATTAAGTTTTTTAAAAATTTTAGGGTAAAAATTGCAAAAAACTGATTTTTGGAAAATTTAAAACCCCATAAATCCCCCTTCCCATGGTCCGATTTTTCTGGTTTTCGAACTTAAAGTCATGAATGTTATTTTACACATCTGAGCCAAATTTCATCGAAATCGGACGTTTTTTACTCAAGTTATCGCATTCACGGACACATATATATATATATAGATATTAGGGGTGTGCGAGTAGTGATTTTTGTAATCGAGTCGAGTCGAGTAGTGCCAATTATTTTCGAGTTTCGAGTATTTTCGAGCGAGTATTTGCCATCAGTTAGTAATTTAAAATAGTGTAATAGAATTTGGATCCCACTCTAGATTTGATAATCTAAACATGGTTTCTAAGCAATACAAAGTTTTGGCAAGTACAATCAAACTGGATTACATATTGACAAACAAAACACGGTTTGACATTTGTTTCCGGCCGATGA
This sequence comes from Allygus modestus, assembly GCA_963675035.1. Classification (NCBI taxonomy): domain Eukaryota; kingdom Metazoa; phylum Arthropoda; class Insecta; order Hemiptera; family Cicadellidae; genus Allygus; species Allygus modestus. The sequence goes on along the minus strand of OY776114.1, from coordinate 78,047,851 downwards.
AACAGGGCCCGGTTGTCATTTGGCCAATTTCACCTGGTCCAGACATCGCTTATAATCAATATTAAATGACGAAATCGTCACGGCCGAAATTACGCGGTTCGATCGTCATTTTCGGTCGATATCACGTGATGCGATCGCCTTTTGCGGCCGTTAATACGTGTTTTGGCCGGTCGCAGTCGTTTGCGGTCGTCATATTCGGCCGATTTTACGTAATACGATTGCCTTTGCGGCCGTTACTATGCGTTTTGGCCGGTTCCAATCGTTCGCGGTCGTCATTTTCGGTCGATTTTACGTGATGCGATCGCCTTTTGCGGCTGTTACTACGCGTTTTGGCCGGTCGCAGTCGTCATTTTCGGGCGATTTTACGTGATGCGATTGCTTTTTACGGCCGTTACTACGCGTTTTGGCCGGTCGCAATCGTTAGCGATCGTCTGGAAATCGGCGGGAAATACTCGCTCGAACTTTCGAGTAGTTTTAAAAACTTCGAGTCGAGTTTGAGTATTAAAATACTCGGCCGAAAACTCGAAGATTCGAGTACTCGCACACCCCTAATAGATATATATATATATATACATATATATAAATTTGAACGAATAGTGTTTTTGGCATCTGGGGCCTCAAAACAAAAAGTTATCATGGTCTGGGGCTTAAGTCTTACCATGAGACCTACGGTAATAGCTTCTTCCCTATAGGGGAAACTCGCTAATATAGCAAAACATGTACCAAAGGGATTTTGGATGGTTCACACAAGTTTAAGTAAAAATACTGAGTTCAGCGAAATGATTGGTTTTACAATGATACACAGTTTTGTAGCTGTCCGGTAGTCAACAACTTACGTTCCTCACTAGTAGAGGTTGGGCTTGGTAGCAGAATGGTTGGGGTTAAGAGTTACAATGGTGGTAAGGCTAGTCAATAGCCTTCAGTTTACTGGCTAATATATATAACCCATTATAATACAGCCTGACCAAACCTATCTTTACTGTCCCTCTGTTCTTCCTGATCCAATAAGGTGGCATAGGCAGAGCAATCACTCTTCTCCGACAAGAGCCAAAGAAGGCCCAAGCGCCTTGTAGCACAAAGGGCCAGGGGACTACCCACCCACTGGAACCTCACGACCACACCACACTTTACCAGTGGTCAATACCAAATACAGAAATATTCTTGAAGAATTGCCTTTGCACTGGGATTGCCTAAGCATACTAATCCTCTCATAACAATAACATGACATAAAACAAAGTATATCATAAGGAGTTGCCAACCTGTATACAGCGTAAGTGTGGTACTCATTGAGGTTAATGATCCGGTCATCCAGCACCTCCGTCTTCTTGCTCTTGTCGATGGACATGAGGAAGATGTTGATGTAGGAGTCAAGAGAGAACTGGTACATCGGATCTATTCTGGCCATGTCCGTCAACACAAAGAACAGGATTGACGCCCTCTTTGCGCAAGGCCTGTAGCCCTGCAACGTAAGTCAACATCGGAATTAGAGTTTGTTTGTTTACAATATTAGAATACATTTTTATGGTAAGAAACTGACAAACAAATGTGTAAATCTTAAAGTATGTTATGAATTGTATAATTTTTATTGATTAGAAAAGGTGTTACAACTAGGTTTTACAGTACAAAGTACCTTTGGTGGTGTTTTTCTGGATGTTAATGGTGTGTCTTGAACAAAAGAGAAGCTATAATCTTCACCAACTATGTTTTTTACTTTCTCTATTCTTGTTTCTGGGGGAGGGAAGGGCGATACTGCACAACACTGGGTCCAGAAAAGTGTTGTCGCCATTAGAACAACAGCCCTTCTCAGACCTTTGCGCTGGCTCCCCAAACTTTAATACTTCGGTGACAATTGATGTCTCCAATTGGTCCTTGATTACATTATACGTGGCCTGTGAGGTCTGCTGCATGGTCAAAAGCTCTATGTTGACCAATAGTACTCAGAACTTAATACCATCTCTTACCTTTAGTTTTGTTAGTGTGACAGTATGTTTTGAAATACTGATGCTATCAATCCTCTTTGGGGTAAAATATGAAGAAGATGGTAATGGCACCTCTCTGGTAGAGTCGATCCCCACTTCGGTGACAACTGATGTCTCCAGTTGCTCCTTGACTGCATTCCACATGGTCTGTGGGGTCTGCAGTGTGGTCACCATCTCTTTGTTTTCCAACAGTACTCAATACTCAAAACCATCTCTTACCTCCCTGGCAGTGTCAATTTCCACTTCGGTGACAACTGATGTCTCCAGTTGCTCTTTGATGGCGGCAGACGTAGCCTGCGAGGTCTGCAGTGTAGTCAACAGCTCTATGTTGTCCAACAGTGAGCCCTTGCTCTCACTCAGCAACCTACCCATGACAAAAGTGAGAGTCAAGCAAAACAACACAAACAAACAAATATATAACTTTTTAATATTATATATAATGGTAACACTTACAATTACGTTTTGGAGACAATTTTCTTTACCAATAATCCATTGGAAATATTTATTAAATAAAAACTAATTTGCTCAGTTTAAATTTACTATAATTATACTTAGGATTTAGCCCATAATATTCCTGGCTTATTTTTGTTAATCTTATGACTTGAACCTGACTTCTAAAAAGTTAGCTTTCCACCCCAAACAGTAAATCTTAAAAAAAAATCTTTTACAGTCTCACCCTTAACATAGTTTATGACAAAAGTTTTGTCTCCATTAAATCAACTGTATATTCGTGGAAGATAACAGTCTTCTACGAGAATTTTTGTACATTAGGTTACTTTATTAGTTATGCTATATACAGCGTGAATCTTACTTTACAATGAATTCCATTGGCAGAACAGTGAATTTGATTTACTTATTCAGCTTCATTGGATAAGGCAGAATAAATTGATATGCCTGTCTTCAGAATTCAGAATTAAGTATTCAAAATTTGAATAAACAAAACCCTTGACTACAAGTATTCATTATAGAGGTTGTAGTAAGAGAAAGTGTAGTATTTTAATTTCATTTATCAATCAGAGTGCATTATAAGTTGTGATGCATCAAACCCATACCCTTCCCATCTAGACTCTTCACAAAGTCACCCTGTACAAATAACATGAGATAAATTATTGGTCAGAAAAAAATAGTAGGAGAGGTATATATAATATGAATGAAACAATACCTGAGCAACTCGTCTTCTAAATTGATGAGGGTTCTTTTCCCTTCTGCAATGTTGAGTACTAGGGAGTCTTTCTGTTCCTCAAGTTGTGGCTTTTCTTTCCGCACAACAATGCCCAGCAACTGAGCCTCCAGCCCTGCCACACAATTGTTAGCCTTTCAAGGACTAATGCTTGGTAAAAATTAATTTAATTAATCTTGATTTTACTTACTTTATTTAGGAAATAAAGTATAGAAACTTGGTTTATAAGACAATGTTTTAATAACATAGCAAAAAACCTCTAGTCTCTGATATCTTTATTTATTTATTTCTCTATATTCTTGATTTTTGTATTTGTACATCAGTAGCAATTTACTTTAGGAAGCAGACAAAACCATAATATGGCACTTTCTTTGAGTTGTTGCATTAAACAAATACAATGCAACAATTAAATAATTCAAAACTTGAAAGATATATCTATCTTAAAGACATATTCAATACACATAGTGTTTACCAAAACATAAAGTGCCTAAAAAGTTGAATGTAAAGATACTAAACAGGAATTAAGAGTGATATGTCTTAGAGTATTCTGTAGAGAGAAGGTAATGAAGAGATAATAGCATTTTCTTTGATGGGTTTGTTGGAGTATGAATGGACAAATTATTTAAGTTAAATTTATCATTTACAAAGAGAGGTTTTTACTGATCAGTGAAACTAACCTTCTTCCTTGATGGCAAAGTTGACGAGAGTAGTTTTAGTCGAGATTTCAGGAGGGTAGTGCGGGTTGTTGAGTTTTGTTGTAATGAAAAAGCGGAAATTGCGGTTGTATGGGACAGAACGGTCCGCCAGCTTTATATACCACTCTCCCCCTGCAACATAAGTTACAGATCAACAAGTCACAATATTATTTATTTACTTTTTCAGTACATAAAATAATAAAACTAATTTAAAAATGTTAAAGTAAACATTTCGAAGCCACAGCATTATGATTTTTAACTGTGTATAAATGAATCATTAGACATTTTAGCTGTTCTGCCCAGTGATGGATTAATTGATCTTCCACTCCCGAAAAAGAGAGAGCATTTAAAAACTACATAAACAACTAAAAAAATACTGAAATGGAGAGGAGTTCTTTTGGTTTCTAGATGTTGTTATAGCCTAGAAATATTTTATCAGCTCATCATAAAATATCTGATAAAGAGACACAACAAAAACTCGCTTAGCCAAATGTTTAAAGAATGCTGGTTGAAGGACATTGGGTGTTATTTTAGTTAGAAACAATTATCTTTTGTTTAGTTAAATATGTACATTAAATATAAATATTTGAGTAGTATATTTTCTATTATTGAAAAGCGATAAAATTGTTTTCCTTTTATCATTTATTGTAATTGATGTAACACATGTAACAGAATGACTTCAATGTATGTAATAGATGCGACTAGCTGTTGTGTGTGGCTTTGCTCGAAAAAAATTGTAACACATTTAATATATTAACCTAACCAGCATTATCAAATCATTGTTTATGTTTTACCACATGATTATTTTGTAGTAACTGACAAACATCTTAACTACAGCTGGTAATTTTATAAAAGATATTCTACCATAAGATTTATATTTGAACTTACAGGACCCAAGGGGTGGAGCTTTAAGGTTGGATGTGGGCATTATGAGGTATATATGTTAATATGATATGTAAGCTATGTTCATGCAAAATTTTAGTTTAAGGTCCAGTAGGTTTTGTGTGATGAAGTCTAAACATCCATACATCCAAACTTTCATACTTATAATATTAGTAGGATACACCGTATCAGAACGTGGCCTACCTTGCTGGACGATGGCTTTGCTCAGTATGGGCATGACCGAGGGGTCCAGCACCTCCATAACATTCTGTAGCAGCACGGGCCAGCCTGACCGCAGCGCTAGCTCAACCACCTTCATGTAGCCGGTGGTGCCAAAGTCGACCACTTGCAGGTTCTGGACACAAGATTATCAGTTTGTACTGTTGTCCTGATTACATTTTCAATTGAAACTCTTCAATATAGTGTAGTCACTATGCAACACCTATTCCTATTTGGAAACTCATTTGCCATTCAGCAACGGAAAGCGAGTTGACTTAACTGATTCGTCTTCCTTGGCAGGAAAATGTTAAACTTTCCTCTTTCTCCAAAGCCCAAAGGAACTCCAATGGAGTACCATTAGAATTCTGACAGTCCATATTGGGCGGAGCTCTAAATATGTACAATGGGACAAATCGGCTAAATCATCATATCTTCTCATGACAAAAAGGAAAAGAATTACCACGGATCAAAAAAGACAATCAAATTCAGTAATACAATTTTAATGTGAAAAACAGATACCCATTTTGGCAAAGACTAATTACATTCTCCTTTCAAATGTCAGTTCTGCAAAATGTTATAAACTTAAAAAACAAGATGATTGTGTACCATGCATTATTTCTCTTACTAATGCAATATGGAATATAACTTTGGGGTAGTTTTTCAAATGCTACATACAGAAGAAAACCTTACAATTATGAATTTTTCTAATGCAAGATTCTTGTAAATATTACTTAAAGAACTGCAAATATGAACATTGTAATTACTATACATTATTCACAGTTTATCATAAAAAGACGCCTACATTTTTTCATGGATGGAATCAACATCAAAATGTCCAGCTGCCCATCCACAGACTTACATTACAATACTGCCACAGTACCTAGGGAAACAAATGTTATATCAAATTACCTGATTCTTTGAACTCTTTTGAAAACATTTACCTTTAAAATAACCCCGTTGCAGCAAACCTGTGTACTCAGTGACTTTCCAATGCATAATATATGTCTTAATACCACATAAAGCTGCATACCAAGTTTCATATAAATATGTTCTCAAATAAGCGATACATACGATTTTAATTATTCTCTATAAGAATAACATTGGGGATGAGTACGTACGTTTGCTGAAGAACCTACGTAGGTTTGCTGAAATAAGGAATACACCAATTGGTGTTTATGCAAATATAAATATAATTCAACTAGGTGAAGCCACATACCAAATTTCATCAATATTCATTCATAATAAGCGATATATATAACATTTTAATTATTCTCCATAAGAATAATATGGGGCTGAGTAAGCAGGTTTACTGCAACAAGGAACACACAATATGGGTTTTCCTGCAAATATCAATAGGTGAAGTCACATACCAAGTTTTATTAATTTATGTGCATAATTAAGGGAGATAAGGTTTATTTTCTTTTTATCCATAAATATAACATGGGGGCTGAGAACGCGGTTTGCTGCTATGGTAATAATCGGTAAAAATTGCTTTTTTGTGGAAATAACAATAGACCACAACCAGATGAAGCCCTATACTAAGTTTCTTTAGTATACGTCCATAAATAAGCGAGATATAAAATTTTTCTTATCCTCCATAAGAATAACTTTGGACAATGTACTGTGTTTAGCACTTTTATCATCTCTGTAACCAATTGACGTAGAGAAATGATCAAAACACCGAATTGTGTGTTTTTTAAAGCTGAATCCAATGGTGAAAACTAACATTTGACCTTTTAAAATATTACATGTAAAAATTTCAGAAGCCCATTTTTGGGGTATAAAACCCCCCCAAAGTACCACTTCGGATGGATCGATCTGTCTGGTTTTTGAACTTAAAGTCATAAATGCTGCTTTACACGTTTGTGCCAAATTTTATCAAAATCGGACCTTTTTTACGAGAGTTATCGCACCCATGGACACACACACACACACACACACACACACACACACACACACACACACACACACACATATATAATATATATATTAGGGGTGTGCGAGTAGTGATTTTTTTCAATCAAGTCGAGTAGTGGCAATTATTTTCGAGTTTCAAGTATTTTCGAGTGAGTATTCGCAATGAGTTGGAAGTTTGAAATAGAGTAATGGGATTTGAATACCACCCTAGATTTGGTAACCTAAACATGGTTTCTAACTAATACATGAGAAGCAATACAAAGTTTTAGCAAAACAATGACAAAGAAAAATGCGGTTTGACATTCGTTTCCGGCCGATAATACATGGTCCGTTTGACATTTGGCCAAATCAAATCAATTTATTAGCACATAACATTTGACATTACATCACAAGGATAGTGCAAACCGGTGCTTTGTCCACAATCTAGTATAATTACAAATACTTTCATAACATAAAATGTATAACAGTTTACATACTATACTAATAGTATACAATCCATTTAATATAACATAATGAAAGTTCAACCAGTGTTAACAAACAAAAACAAAAACAAAATGTGTTGGAGCTTAAGGGCCTATACAGGCCCCAAACTACTTAACTTGTACCACAGGATTTTAAACCAAGTAATGTGATACCCTGTAATAAGCTTTTTCAATGAGAAATTGTTTAAATTTTGATAATATTAGGTTTGGAGTTTGATTCCTTATTTCCAGAGGGACCTTTAGTGCCATCTACAATGGTTTTTTTTCAAAAAGAGATAATCTATGGATAGGATAGTTATATAAGTATTTGCATCTAGTTTTGAATTTACTATTTGATTTAAATTCATCAAAAATATCTGGATTCTTAACTACAAAGTATGCCAATTCCAAGATATAAATGCAAGGAAGAGTTAAAATTTCCAGTTTTTTCTTTTAAACGTTGATTGTTTTAAACTAATTTCTATAGATGAGGAAATATGTGGTTTGGAGACTGGAGAGTATTGAATAGAGATTTGATCTATTTGAGTTTAGTATTATATGAAATAAGGGGGAAATATGATGCACCCTCCTCAAATTTTGGCGCCCCCTTGCGTCGTTACTTGTAACGTCCACTTGTTTAGCTTACTTTGAAAATTATAGTTTATCGTTCCGTCTGTTTAGTAACCATTTCAACTAAGTTGTTATTTATCAACTGAGACATTTCGGAGAATTGGAGATGGAGTGGGAAATGTTAAGAATTGAACATATACTTCTCCGCACTACAGATTAAGATTATTTTAGCTCTGGTCGTGGTCAATTGACTAATCATCTGTATTTCTTAACAAATTGGCAATCCTTTAAATAAGTTGCGACAGTATATCACAGTATAGTAATAACGAAAAAAACATGTTTGCACCCAACTTGAGTTTTTAGAGTCATTGGTATTAACTTAATTGATCCAAACACTTTTAGAAGATAAGATTCAATATATCACAGAGTAAAAAAAAATTAAAATAAGCTTTATAGCTACACAAAACCTTAAAGATTAAATACTTGAAGATAGAGTCTGTATAACTGAAAAACGTGTTATACATTAGAATCAATAAACAAATATTATATTCAGAAAACATTAGTTTTTTTCAAAAACGAAAATAACTCTAAACAAACTTTGCTGTATCCATCGCAAACTTCAGCCTCACAGATTCCAGGAACCGTCAGAATCGCGGTCGGTTTTGATCAGCGTTTTGATTATTGTTTTGGTTACCCTGGACGAAATCTTTCCCACGCTCAGAACAGATGTACTGTTATCAGTATGCACTTTAGCGTTCCTACTCAGTTTTAAAGGTTTGTTTTAATTATTATTTTTCATAAAGAAACCCATAATTGTTTTATGATACATAGTTTATTGTGATACGTTGACTACAAGTGTGCAAATTTGTTGTTTTGATTAAAAATTTAGATTTTTTAACTATTTGAGTTTTTGATTTTTTTTATGGCAAAAAGTTTAGTGGCGCGGAAGATTGGAAACGGGATACATTTCCAGGACGATAATATATGAAATCAAGATTTTGACCTACCCGAGTCTCTTATCTGAATATGTTCCATAGCTTGTCATTTCAGGTGATCGTAATAGCATGGAACCAGAAACATCGCGAACGCAACAACAAGCGAGGGAGCGAGGCGCGCAAGTGACAGTCTGTCTCAGAACTATTGGGTAGGGAGGTTATGGTTGATGGTGGGGGGCGGGGGGCGGCGAATTTGGTCTTTGCACGGGCGCTGAAAAACTGACGGGCCGCTCCTGGATTAACTATGCAACAAAATATCTTGTTTGTTTAACTCTGTAATGAAAATTACGGCTGGCAAATAGTCACAAGTAGGGTGAGGTTAGGGTGAGGGTAAGGTTAGTTTGTTTACACAATCACAAGGAGGGTGTTAAATCAAAATACATACAGAAACATTATTGTATATGAATGCACCACATAAATGAAGTATTTGCAACATATCGGTAAGTTTAAGAATTAAAACCATTACCTATATTTTGTTATCACTGCCCATTATTATTTAAGAGTAGAAATATATATTCAGTTAAAGTGTGTAATGATTAAAACACATTGAACCAATGTCAATTGTAATAATTTCAAGCCGTTGTGTGCTAACTTGTCGGTGCACTGACGTGTACAAGTGCAGCGTTTTGAGAAATTCCTTGCTTTATTTCTCAAAATACAGTAGAAATCCAACTATCCGAACCCCAATTATCCGAATCTCCAATTATACGAATCGATTTTGAGTGAAATAATAGAAATATGCGGGACCGTGTGTAGCGATAATGTGCCGTTCCGTTACTATAGCAACGTGAGCGCTAAAATAAAAGCCCGCACTGTTACCTTTCGGCGCGATATCTACGCAGGAAACAATGAGTCATACCCCCTTCCCGCCCTGCTCATCATCAGTCGCTACTGTTCTTTCACCGTTCTTTAATGTATGGTGATGTTTTTTGTTTAATTCCCGAGGTATACCTGATTATCCAAATTTCTGCATACCCGAATCAGCCCGATCCCCAATTAATTCGGATAATCGGAGTTCTACTGTATAGTTAAGTCACAGTCATATTTTTTTTATGAGGTATTCTTATTTGTGTAAAGAAAATTCAGTAAAATTTTCACTTGATTTCATTCAGTCCCTTTTAGCGAATTTCCCCTATAGGGAAGAAGCTATTACCGTAGGTCTCATGGTAAGACTTAAGCCCGAGACCATGACAACTTTTTTTTAGGTCCCCAGATGACTAAAACACCATTCGTTCAAATTTATATATATGTATATATATATATATATATATATATATATATATATATAATAAACAAAAAGTAAATAAACTTGAGTACCCTGGTAAAATCATTTTAATTACACTTACACGTGTTTCAGCTCTTAGGCCATGTTCACAGTGTTAGTTATAATACCTAACCTTTAAAACTAATCCTTATCAACAAGAATAAAGATTTTCACATGTGACTATAAATCATATGATGAATTTTTATCAGTGCAGGTTGTTAGGAGCACTTCTAATGTGTATTATTTGGTCGAAAATTGGGTTTTTTGTCTGGACTTGCATCGAGTTTAAAATGTTATTTTTGTCAATTTGATAATTTTGATATATATAAAACTCTTCTTTGATATCCATTTTGTACCCTTTATTTTGGATGTCAAGAACTGTCATATTTTCCTCAATATTTTTGTAATTATGATCAGTTGTTAGTATATGGTCAGCAAATGCCGACTTTTGACTTGTCCTATTGTTTGATTTTATCGCCTGGATATGCTCATTGTATCTTTTCTTAAAGTTTCTGCCTGTCTGGCCTATGTAATATTTATTGCAGTCGCTGCAGTTAATTCTGTAAATTCCTGAACTTTCATAAATATTGGATTTTTCTTTCTTATCACTAGAAAACTTGTTTATGAGTTGAAATGAGTTATTCCTTGTTCTGAAGCTTATTTTATAATTTGATTTCTCAAACGTCTTTCTGATGGCTTTATTAAGTGTTGTACTATAAGGAACACACATATACTCACTTTTTGGTTCTAAAATATTTTCTTTTTTAGCTTTTTCTCTGCTTGATCTTATCATTTTGTCAATTAATTTTGTGTCATAACCATTTGCAGTGGCAATGGACTTTATAGTTCTTACTTCTTTATTGTAGTTTTCTTCATTCATCGGTATTTTTAATAATCTGTTGATTAATGAATGGAAGGATGCCATTTTTTGTTGCCACGGGTGATTTGAGTTAGCTGGTATTACAAGCATTGTTTGAGATGGTTTTCTAAATATCTCAAATTCATGCTTTCCGTTCTCTTTCGTTATTGTAACATCAAGAAAGTTTATTGATGTGTTATTGGTTTCTATAGTGAATTTGATTGATTTTGATATAGAATTTAAATATTCCAAAAGTTCGTCTGGTGAGTTTTGGTCATTTTTGTATAAACAAAGAATGTCATTGACATACCTGTACCAATATACAATGTTTTTGCTTTGAGGGTTCGAAATGTTCATAATTTTTGTTGCTTCTAAATGTTGCATATATAAATTTGCTAAAAGGCTTGATAGTGGCGAACCCATGGCTAATCCTTCTTTTTGTTTAAAAAACTTTGAGTTAAATTTAAAGTAGTTTTGACTTACTGTTTCTTTTGTGAGCAACATAAGATCTTTAATCTCAGTTTTTGATAGGTTTTGGTTTTCTTTTAAGTAATTTTGCAGAATGTCAAGAGTTTCATTCACTGGTATATTCGAATACATATTGGAAACATCGAATGAGACAAAAACTGTTTTTTCTTCTATAGCAGTATTCTTGATCTTATCTATAAGTTCGGAGGTGTTGGTGAGACTAAAATATTTTGTTACATGTATATGTTTTTTTATCTTATCATTTAGAAATTTTGCTAATTTATAGCAAGGGGCGTTGCGATAGTTTACTACTGGTCGTATTGGTATATTATTTTTGTGAGTTTTTGGTAAACCTCTTAGCTCTGGAGCTAATGGTTTGATAACTTTCAATTTATGTTTTTCATTATTTGGGATCAATTTGCTTTTTGAAATGATGCTGTTGGTTTTCTTGCTAAATTCTTGTGTAGGGTCATTGATTAGTTCTTGAAATGAGTCATTATTTAGAAAGTCTTTAACCTTTTCGTTGTAGCTATCTTTTTTCATTATCACAGTTGTATTGCTCTTGTCAGCTTTGGCTATCATTGCATTGCTTTCTTTTAGCTTAGTTGCTATATCTTTAATTATCTTAATATCCTTTTTAGCTTTATTTAGTTTATTCTTTTGTTTAATCTGGATACCAGTCTTGTCTAATATGTGTATAAAATTAAATCTTATGGGATCTTGATCATCCTTATTTTTACTACGTATAGCTGTTTCAAAATCAAATAGTTGGTCTTCTAAAACCTTTGGTTGGTAGTCTAAGTTTATATTGTATTTAATGGACTTACTTAACATTGTAGTTTCTTCATTAGTAAACTCAATTTCTGTTAGATTTTCAATATTTGATCGCAATGAATCGCCTTCTTCAGTATTTTCTGTAGGCCTGTTTGCTAAATTCTGTGAATTTAATGTTTTGATATATACATATATCTATATATGTGTCCGTGAATGTGATAACTTGAGTAAAAAACGTCCGATTTCGATGAAATTTGGCTCAAATGTGTAAAGTGACATTTATTACTTTAAGTTCGAAAACCAGAAAAATCGGACCATGGGAAATGGGGTTTATAGGGGTTTTAAATTTTACAAAAATCAGTTTTTTGCATTTTTTACCCTAAAATTTTTAAAACACTTAATTTTGGTTTAGACCATGTTATAGAGCTTAAAAAAACAAATAATATAGTATTTTGAATTATTAAGCTCGGTTAAGTGGTTGCGGAGAAAATCCAAAAAAACCTACTCATAAAATCTCCTATGTTAATATTATGGGAAAAAGGTTTTTGGCTTTTCCTAAGTTAATTTTAATGTAAACTTCACATTTGCTTTTACCAATCAACTCAGCTCCACAAAACAATCATTTTGGTGTTTAAATTGTGATTCTACGTCCAACCATTGCAGAGATATTCAAAGTGCTAAACACAGTACGTTGTCCAATGTTATCCTTATGGAGAATAAATAAAATTTGATATCTCCATTATTAATGAATGTATATTGATGAAACTTGGCACGTGGGGTCACGTAGTACTGGTATATTGATATTTGTACTACAAATTGATTTTTTGTTGATTATCCCCGTAGCAGCGAACCTGCGTACTCAGCCCCATGTTATTCTTATGGAGAATAAGTAAAATGTAATGACTCCCTTAATTATGAACATAAATTAATATATATATCTATGATGATATATATCTATTGGCTGTTTGAGTAACCTGCGGCCTTCCAAAATGATTTCTAAACGTCACTGCAACACCTGCACTCATATTTTTGACATGTTCAAAATCACTAGAGATGCTGAGTTGATGCTTTTCAATCGGCATCTAACATCTGTCATGTCTTCTTCTGCTATTTTAACACCTTCCCACTCACTCAGAGTTGTACTGGCTTCTACATAAGGCATTACAGTAGAGGAAAGTTCTTCATTTAAGGTGTTTGTATCTTCCACATAGTTTGAAACAGTATTTTGCTTTATTTTCATTACGGTATTAATCATTAACCCATTGGCGTAGACATACGAGCTGGTCTCGTTCCTTACTTGTAATTTTATTAACGTGTGAATTGGAGTATAAAATTGGTGTTTTAAAATGGATTAATGGCATATTTTAATTAAAATATTGTTTTCTTTCAGTTTAGAGAGTCGCATTGGCACACACACAGTAGACATAAGTAAAAATTAGCAAAATCAGTGTTGACCATGTGCAAGTCTCAAAGAATTAACCGATCCCGTCAACTTCCAAGCAAGCCTGCCACCGTTTATTTTACTTGGGCCCTCCCACCAACGTTGCCACAGACCGGTTAACTCATTGAGAGTTGCACAACTGGTCAGTTTTGGTCGTGTGCGGGAATCGAACCCACGAACATCGTATCGCCACCTGGCCAAGGTGTTTCCACGACGTAGCCAACTCAGCTAACACGACCAAAGGCCTGGCGGCGATATTAAGGGTTTTCAGTCAGTCCGCGCCCCTAGCGGATAGAACCGTAGACGCCCGCGGTCATTAGTTACATATTTTGCTACTAGAGTGCAGCACCAATCAATTCCCGTTATAGGCTACTACAAATAGAATAAAATTACTACCTCAATGGGTTAAGCTTGCCTATTTTATTTTTGCCTCTGTGATTAAAATGCAGTCCATGATTTGTATACTGATGGTGAGGTAAATCATGTGGTGGAAGAACTGAAGGTTTAATTGTTGATGCTTCTACTGTGTTTATAATTTGGCTGTTTGTTTGTGATATTTTACTATCTAGGTATGGATTGTCATGGTGAAGGGACAAAGAGGCAACAATAAGGTTGGTGTATTCCAGAGTTGTTGATAGACCAGCAATCTTCTGAGGTAGTTTGTAGGCATTTTTCGTCTCCACATCATTTGTTCCTCCGATCACAATGACAAAATCTCTTCTTGTCAAATCCTTTGTAGCAATTCTCACGTCATGAGTCACTTGGTCAAATGTAGCGTTTGGTCTTGCGATTGTAGATACAGAGAGGACACCACCACCATATCACCTGGTCCATACATCTCCTATAATCAATATTAGATGACAAAATCGTTAGTTACAGCCGATATTAAGTGGTCCGGTCGCCACTTTTGCCGATATCATGTTTCCCGTCGTCATTTACGGCCGAAATTACGCTGTCCGATCACCATTTTCGGCCGATTTTACGTGATGTGATCGCTTTTTGCGGCCATTAATACGAGTTTCGGCTGGTCGCAATGGTTAGCGATCGTCCGGATTTATTTGTCCGGATTTATTTGTTGCTTCTAAATGTTGCATATATAAATTTGCTAAAAGGCTTGATAGTGGCGAACCCATGGCTAATCCTTCTTTTTGTTTAAAAAACTTTGAGTTAAATTTAAAGTAGTTTTGACTTACTGTTTCTTTTGTGAGCAACATAAGATCTTTAATCTCAGTTTTTGATAGGTTTTGGTTTTCTTTTAAGTAATTTTGCAGAATGTCAAGAGTTTCATTCACTGGTATATTCGAATACATATTGGAAACATCGAATGAGACAAAAACTGTTTTTTCTTCTATAGCAGTATTCTTGATCTTATCTATAAGTTCGGAGGTGTTGGTGAGACTAAAATATTTTGTTACATGTATATGTTTTTTTATCTTATCATTTAGAAATTTTGCTAATTTATAGCAAGGGGCGTTGCGATAGTTTACTACTGGTCGTATTGGTATATTATTTTTGTGAGTTTTTGGTAAACCTCTTAGCTCTGGAGCTAATGGTTTGATAACTTTCAATTTATGTTTTTCATTATTTGGGATCAATTTGCTTTTTGAAATGATGCTGTTGGTTTTCTTGCTAAATTCTTGTGTAGGGTCATTGATTAGTTCTTGAAATGAGTCATTATTTAGAAAGTCTTTAACCTTTTCGTTGTAGCTATCTTTTTTCATTATCACAGTTGTATTGCTCTTGTCAGCTTTGGCTATCATTGCATTGCTTTCTTTTAGCTTAGTTGCTATATCTTTAATTATCTTAATATCCTTTTTAGCTTTATTTAGTTTATTCTTTTGTTTAATCTGGATACCAGTCTTGTCTAATATGTGTATAAAATTAAATCTTATGGGATCTTGATCATCCTTATTTTTACTACGTATAGCTGTTTCAAAATCAAATAGTTGGTCTTCTAAAACCTTTGGTTGGTAGTCTAAGTTTATATTGTATTTAATGGACTTACTTAACATTGTAGTTTCTTCATTAGTAAACTCAATTTCTGTTAGATTTTCAATATTTGATCGCAATGAATCGCCTTCTTCAGTATTTTCTGTAGGCCTGTTTGCTAAATTCTGTGAATTTAATGTTTTGATATATACATATATCTATATATGTGTCCGTGAATGTGATAACTTGAGTAAAAAACGTCCGATTTCGATGAAATTTGGCTCAAATGTGTAAAGTGACATTTATTACTTTAAGTTCGAAAACCAGAAAAATCGGACCATGGGAAATGGGGTTTATAGGGGTTTTAAATTTTACAAAAATCAGTTTTTTGCATTTTTTACCCTAAAATTTTTAAAACACTTAATTTTGGTTTAGACCATGTTATAGAGCTTAAAAAAACAAATAATATAGTATTTTGAATTATTAAGCTCGGTTAAGTGGTTGCGGAGAAAATCCAAAAAAACCTACTCATAAAATCTCCTATGTTAATATTATGGGAAAAAGGTTTTTGGCTTTTCCTAAGTTAATTTTAATGTAAACTTCACATTTGCTTTTACCAATCAACTCAGCTCCACAAAACAATCATTTTGGTGTTTAAATTGTGATTCTACGTCCAACCATTGCAGAGATATTCAAAGTGCTAAACACAGTACGTTGTCCAATGTTATCCTTATGGAGAATAAATAAAATTTGATATCTCCATTATTAATGAATGTATATTGATGAAACTTGGCACGTGGGGTCACGTAGTACTGGTATATTGATATTTGTACTACAAATTGATTTTTTGTTGATTATCCCCGTAGCAGCGAACCTGCGTACTCAGCCCCATGTTATTCTTATGGAGAATAAGTAAAATGTAATGACTCCCTTAATTATGAACATAAATTAATATATATATCTATGATGATATATATCTATTGGCTGTTTGAGTAACCTGCGGCCTTCCAAAATGATTTCTAAACGTCACTGCAACACCTGCACTCATATTTTTGACATGTTCAAAATCACTAGAGATGCTGAGTTGATGCTTTTCAATCGGCATCTAACATCTGTCATGTCTTCTTCTGCTATTTTAACACCTTCCCACTCACTCAGAGTTGTACTGGCTTCTACATAAGGCATTACAGTAGAGGAAAGTTCTTCATTTAAGGTGTTTGTATCTTCCACATAGTTTGAAACAGTATTTTGCTTTATTTTCATTACGGTATTAATCATTAACCCATTGGCGTAGACATACGAGCTGGTCTCGTTCCTTACTTGTAATTTTATTAACGTGTGAATTGGAGTATAAAATTGGTGTTTTAAAATGGATTAATGGCATATTTTAATTAAAATATTGTTTTCTTTCAGTTTAGAGAGTCGCATTGGCACACACACAGTAGACATAAGTAAAAATTAGCAAAATCAGTGTTGACCATGTGCAAGTCTCAAAGAATTAACCGATCCCGTCAACTTCCAAGCAAGCCTGCCACCGTTTATTTTACTTGGGCCCTCCCACCAACGTTGCCACAGACCGGTTAACTCATTGAGAGTTGCACAACTGGTCAGTTTTGGTCGTGTGCGGGAATCGAACCCACGAACATCGTATCGCCACCTGGCCAAGGTGTTTCCACGACGTAGCCAACTCAGCTAACACGACCAAAGGCCTGGCGGCGATATTAAGGGTTTTCAGTCAGTCCGCGCCCCTAGCGGATAGAACCGTAGACGCCCGCGGTCATTAGTTACATATTTTGCTACTAGAGTGCAGCACCAATCAATTCCCGTTATAGGCTACTACAAATAGAATAAAATTACTACCTCAATGGGTTAAGCTTGCCTATTTTATTTTTGCCTCTGTGATTAAAATGCAGTCCATGATTTGTATACTGATGGTGAGGTAAATCATGTGGTGGAAGAACTGAAGGTTTAATTGTTGATGCTTCTACTGTGTTTATAATTTGGCTGTTTGTTTGTGATATTTTACTATCTAGGTATGGATTGTCATGGTGAAGGGACAAAGAGGCAACAATAAGGTTGGTGTATTCCAGAGTTGTTGATAGACCAGCAATCTTCTGAGGTAGTTTGTAGGCATTTTTCGTCTCCACATCATTTGTTCCTCCGATCACAATGACAAAATCTCTTCTTGTCAAATCCTTTGTAGCAATTCTCACGTCATGAGTCACTTGGTCAAATGTAGCGTTTGGTCTTGCGATTGTAGATACAGAGAGGACACCACCACCATATCACCTGGTCCATACATCTCCTATAATCAATATTAGATGACAAAATCGTTAGTTACAGCCGATATTAAGTGGTCCGGTCGCCACTTTTGCCGATATCATGTTTCCCGTCGTCATTTACGGCCGAAATTACGCTGTCCGATCACCATTTTCGGCCGATTTTACGTGATGTGATCGCTTTTTGCGGCCATTAATACGAGTTTCGGCTGGTCGCAATGGTTAGCGATCGTCCGGAAATCGGCGGGAAATATTCGCTCGAACTTTCGAGTATTTTTAAAAATTTTGAGTCGAGTTCAAGTATTAAAATACTCGGCCGAAAACTTAAAAGTTTAGAGTACTCGCACACCTCTAATATATATATATATATATATATATATATATATATATATATATATATATATATATATATATATATATATATATAAAGTTTTGAACGAACGGTGTTTTTGGGGTCTGGGGACCTCAAAACGAAAAGTTATCATGGTGCCGGGCCTAGGTCTTCCCATGCTGACTACGGAAATAGCTTCTTTCATATAGGGGAAATTCGCTAAAAAAGAGAACCCAATAAATAAGAGAATGAGAGAAGTTTCTAATAAATAAATAAAGAACAAATGTTAAATGTTTAGCCTATTATAATATCAATGATTTGCTGAAGATTATTTATTTTAACAGTACGCGAGTATTGAGATATAGTTTATTCGATTTTAATTATTTAAAATATTTCAGATGGATTATTTCACCAGCACTGCTGGTTTATGAAACAGTTTTATGAAACTAAACTATTGACTATAAATTTTTAAAAACCACTAAAATGTCAAGATTTTAGGTGGTGATTAAACGTGTAATTTTATTTGTATATTTATGTTTATTTATTTGTTATGTATATTGTGAGACTGCTCTTGAAAGAATACATCACTTTCCTCCTGCCAAACACCTAACGTGTGGTATCTCCAAAATTTCCTATACATTCCCGGTGTACCAGAGTATCCAGCAATGTGAGAGGCTACTCACATTGGGTCCCTCCATGTTGCGTATCCACTTCCACGCCTGACACTGCGGGTCGATGATGAGCGGCCAGCGCGTCCCCCGCGAGATGATGATCCCATTCTCCGTGCTGAACGTGTCCGTCGGCAGCCCCTGGATGTTCCATTCACGTATCGTCGTCGGATCCGAGAGAAACTGCACCACGCTGAACCCAGGCGACATCGGCACTTCTGTTTCTGCCACCTGAAAATGATTTTGTGTGTTTTAAATAGTTAATTAATTACACAGGGTCAATGAAAATAATGTGCACATTTGTAAAAACCAATTACTTAAAATATAATGAATAAACCAAGTTGATCGTTGACTTAAAATTAATTGAAGGTTGGGAGTTTTAAATACCTTATTAAGTTTCTATGTGCTCCATTAGTTGCACAGCAGGTAACTGTTTCTATTTCTGGCCACATAAGCTGAATCAATTGATGTCTGTCGTGAAGCTAATGGCTATATCAACACTTTTTAAGGAATGTAAGGAAACTCTGAACCTTCACCTTAATTTTAGGCCAATAACTACCAGCTCTATACGTTCAATCCAATTCAGGTAGTGGTTTTATAACATATGGGCACTCTTTTTTGAAGAGCCTGTATAAATAATCATTATTAATATCAAATTGGTTACCATATATTAAAAATAGTTATTCCATATATAAGTAATAGTTATATATAAGTTCAATTCCATTCTCAAATTGAGGTATCCAATGAAATAATACATTTTGAAAGCAGATAGTATATGTGTATCAACAAGCTTTTATCTTATTTCCACTAAAACTTTCACGAGAACGCTGTTTTCAAGTTTATTCAGTAAGTTTTTTAAGAATACCTTTCTTCTAAATGTTATGCTTCTTGAAGATGGTTTGTAATTTATTCATTTTTGTGGCATACACATTATTGTCCTTCAACCATCTCAGATGATTACTCTTTGGGGCGTCCAAAACCAGAAAGAAAATTATTAATTTAAATTTAGGCACTGTTTTAACACTAAGTTCAAACTTTTGCTTGGATATAGGCACTTATTTATTTGATTTTTTGGCAAACACATGTTTAATCAAATAAATAAATACACAATTTTAAAAATTTAAACCAAATTTAAAGTTGAAATTGTGTATTTATTTTATTTGATTGAAATTGTGAATGCCACAAAAATAAATAACTTTATACATCCAAGCAAAGTTTTAACTTGGTGTTAAAATAGTGCCTACATTTAAATTAACAAATTTATTTCTAGTTTTTGAAGCCCCAGAGAAGAATCATCTCAGGTGGTTGAAGGGCAATATTTCTGATATAGTTGACAATTAGAATATCTAATCTTTAACTTGTTCCTAAATGTATTTCTCTTACTTACATTCAACCTAAAATCCCATAGCTTTTTTAGGTAAAAATTCTTAACTGCCATGAAAACACATCAAAACATCTGTTTTAGTTAAATAAATAAATAAATGATTTCTAAACTGAAATGCGATTTTCAAACTCTTGTAGCTTTTAGTTATTACTTAGACTAATGCAACTTAAACATACATTCTTTCACTGTAAAAAGTCGAAATAAAAAATAAACAATAATTTACTAGGCTAAACAAAGTGTCACCTTGACATCAGAATTGAAGCAATAAAAGTACACACCGCATCAGACCAGACTTTGAGCAGCTGATCCCGATACAGAGACACAAACGGGCCCATGTACGAGATGTAGGCAGTGCCGAGCAGGCAGTCACCTGGCAGGTAGTCGAACTGTAGGTCCAAACTGGCAACTGTCTCCTCCCAACGTGACCTGTGGTGGGGATGTACATTTGTGAGAGAACACAGCACGACGACACAGTCCAAACTCAGGGGGAGTTTTTGTTTTTATGGACTAAAGTTAGTTTTTAATTCATGTTTTTATATTTTAGATGTTAGTCCAATTGAAGCTTCACTACTGAGGGACAAATTATGAAATGACAAGGACTCTTTGAAACAAACACATTATTCAATTGATTTGAGGAGGAAAATGTATAGGGACTCTTTCATGCTTCAACAAAGTTATTTTCAACAATAATATCATATTAGGCTTAACACCAGAATGTTCAGTGAGGCGTCAAGGCAACGGACTCTGGAATCATGGCAAATTTCTTGGAAGATGGGCGAGGAGAAAAGCTTTTCAAAAGTTGCTCTTATCGATGGGATAAAACTCCAGATAGTTTTCAGCTTCCAGACGACTTTTAGCCTTCAAAAAGTCAAAACTGATGTTTCTTTCAACGGGTTTAAATAAAATACAAATTTTACAGTCGCATCATATGATGCAACAGAATTGTTGCCTGGTTGTATGTCAAAGGAGAAAAAATATTTTCTGTTATTAAATGCCAGAACACAAAAACATAAAGATTCTTCTACAGTTGTTTAGAGTCTTTCTATTTTTAAAATGAAAACAGCAAGAAATCTTGTTGTATATTTGTGTTTGTGAAACATTTTGTAATATGACAGCTATGATCAATTATATAACTTAAAATATGAACTATAAAATTGTCACCTTTCCCCAGACAGCCCTCCCACCAGCTGGCCAGCCCGTTCTAGTTTTAAAGCGAGAAGCTCTGCCTGTGGGTGTGAAGAAAATTAGGATATCATTAAAATACTCAAAAATGTGTTTAAAATATTGTAAAATTACTAATCCTATAAATGGTTTGAGAGTCTGACTAGGGTATTTCATGCAAAAAATTTAAAACAGAGCCAGAAATATGATAATAGTTGGCTTTATCCTAAACAAATCTACAAATTTTTAAACTTTGAAGTGTATTACACGGAAGAAATGTGTAAGGAATGAGTCCAAAATTGCCAAAAAAATTTTGCAAACAATTTGTCTTGTTCTTTACTTTCTGTAAAAGTCTATAATGTCTACACTTATTCATGTCTACATTTATCAGCCTATGCATGGTACTAAACACTGATTTTACACAGTTTAATGATTTTGTCAAGTCAATTGTCCTATAATAAATACTCCAAGCTACATTCCAGTTGGTTTCAGTAAGAGAGTTAGGTTGAAAATATGTAAAAATAAAGTGCAAAGAGAACTTCCTCTCAACTGAGAATCTATATATGTCATTTTGTAAGAAAAATCGAATACGTCAAAATTTCAAGCGCTACACACTTCACCTTCAGCGTTCTTCAACGGCTCATTTTAAAGCTTGATGGCCAAGGACGGTGGGAAAAATATCAGGAATGTCAAACATTACCTAGGCTGTACGCTCCATTGGACCTCAAAGATCCAATAATTTTCTCATGAAAATATCACTACAGTGTTTTTATTAATAAATAAGCCTTATTAATAATAATAATACCTTTTGCCTGAGCTCCTCCTTCACCGCCAGTTTCTCGTCAAAGTCGGCCTTGAGCTGGTCCAGTATGGCCTGCAGCTCGGCTACCTTGGCTTGGGCAGCGGCCAGCGCGTCCTGCTTGGCCTTCAGAGAGGCCATCGCCTCGTCCAGCCGTGCCTTCTTGGGGGCGACCACCCTGCAATTCGAATGAGGACCATTACCAAATTTGAAAAAAATATGAAACTCGTGACTCCCACTGTCGCATAGAAGAACTTTCTCAACCAAAAGCTAGCGAAGTTCAACTAACATTTAGAAGAAAATCAAATCTGATTTTTAGCGAATTTCCCCTATAGGGAAGAAGCTATTACCGTAGGTCTCATGGTAAGACTTAAGCCCGAGACCATGATAACTTTTCATTTTGAGGTCCCCAGATGCCAAAAACACTATTCGTTCAAATCTTTATATATGTATATTTATATATATATATATATATATGTCCGTAAGCACGATAACTCTCGTAAAAAAGGTCCGATCTTAATGAAATTTGGTACAAACGTGTAAAGTACCATTTATTTGAACGAGTTCGAAAACCAGACGAATCGCACCATCCAAAGAGGGGTTTTGGGGGGGTTTTGTACCCCAAAAATGGTTTTTTTGGGGTTTCCACATGTAACTTTTATTAAAATCAAATTTTAATTTTCACCATTGAATTCAGCATAAAAAAAAAACAATTTGGTACCTTGATCATTGCTCTACGGCAATTGGTTACTGAGATATTGAAAGTGCTAAACACAGTACGTTGTCTAATGTTATTCTTATGGAGAAAAAGCAAAATTGTATATCTCGCTTATTTATGAACATAAACTGACAAAATTTGGTATATGGCTTCATATGGTTGTGGTTTATTGTTGTTTGCACAAAAAACAATTTTTCGCCTTTGGTTACCGTAGCAGCAAACCTAGGTACTCGGTCCCCATGTTATTCTTATGGAAAATAATTAAAATGTTATATATCGCTTATTTATGAATGTATATGGATGAAACTTGGTATGTGACTTCACTTAGCTGAGTTCTATTGATATTTGCATAAAAACCCATTATTTTGTGTTCCTTGTTGCAGCAAACCTGCGTACTCATACCCAATTTTATTCTTATGGAGAATAATTAATATTTTAAATATCGCTTGTTTTTGAATATATTTCTTATGAATCTTGTTAAGTGCCTTAATGTGTTATGTTATAATTAATTGGAAATTCGCTGAGTATGCAGGTTTGCTGCGACGGGGGTATTATAGCTTGCATGGTAATTGATAAGCAGGGCCAGATTTAGGAGTATGCCACCTGTAGGCTAAATCCATTTGCCGCCCCCACCCCTTAAGAGACTCACAGTTAATAGACTCATATGTTATTATACATATTATACGTTCGTTTTATACAAAAAAAATGATAGATTCAGTTATTCAAATTAAATTGTGCTACAGAATAAAACTAAAACCACACAAAAAATAGTTCATTACTGGTTTATTTGTTGACATTAAATAGATAGATGTTATACAGGCTACCATAATACAAACATGAATAATTTAAGCCAGTAATCACAACAAAATCATTACTACATAGGACCAGCAGAAGACAAAAACATTACCGTTTTTCATCACCGATAGAAACTAGTGTTGCCAACTTTTCATTTGGTCAAAACCGGACACGAGCCCCACTGGGGGAAGACCCCCCCAGTAGAGCGGGGCTGCTAACAATAACCTTTTTCTAGCCAGAAAATAAAGTAGATTTTCTGATGAGCTGTTGTTTAATTTGGTAATGTGTAATAGATTAAAATGTGTATTAAATTAAATTTTTGTCATTTCTAATAAAAATTGTAAACTACTAGTGTTAAAAGCATTGCCCTTAAATTTAAACGTAAACGGCAGGTGTATAAAATCTATAAGTATACAGTAGTCATTTTTCTGAAGTAGTCATTTTTTGAAGTCAATACAGTATTTACTAAAACGGGAAAAATTATTTTAAGCTTTATAAACCAACGTAAAATAGCAGGTGAATAAAAAGAATAAACATTATTGGTAGTTTATATTTACACAAAATTAACCTAAATAATCATCTAAACTTCGTCTGAATCGACAGGAATCTATTAATTTTTAACTGTAACCTATTTATTATCAACAAAACCAGATATTTTCCGTCCGGTTGGATGATCCAACCGGACACTGGATATATACGAGTAAAACCGAACTGTCCGGACGAAAACCGGACGGTTGGCAACACTAATTGACACATTGTTTTACCTAAACGTAAACAAGAGAGGTTAGGAAGGTTAGTTGTGACCAAGGAGGTTTATTGTATAACTGGAGGTAACACTGCTTCACTATTTTTGTCACTGCCGGTAATTTTGTCAGGTTGGTACACTTGTGAGGCAAATTTTTCGTTCTTTGAACTATCATAATTGGTTGATTTACTCTTATAAGTGAATCTACTCATGCAAATCACGGGAATAAAAGTAATAAATTTTGGAGCAAATTAATTTGTTCGTTTGATTTAAGTTATCTAATTTCTCCTTGAAATATGATTAATTATGAGGAAATAAACAAATACAAGTTTATTAATTTTCAAATCATGAAAAGTTATTTGTTTGAATCTCTTTGTCGACTTGTTCGATTCCAGCGAGTAGTTCTTTGCCTCGCCAAAGTGTGCAAAGAACGGCTCGTAATTCTGTTCATCAGTGTTGTCTCCAGTATTACCAATAGAACTCCTTGGTTGTGACATGTAACAGCGTAGTGGACACTGACTGGGCTTATAGTGTTATCAGACCGAATAACACTACATGAAAAATGTGCTACAACATTATGTGGAGTAAATTCGTATTATACTATGGAACGAATAAACAAATTTCCATTTCCGTAAATGAATACGTATGCCGCCCCTTAAATTTTGCCGCTCCAGGCTGCAGCCTTTTCAGCCTATTTATAAATCTGGCCCTGTTTGTTAAGTCTTCGTCTCCAGACGTCTTAGTCCATACAATAGGAACATATGACTATTAGTAGTAAATTTGTTTATATATGTTTTTTATTAAAAGTATTTACAATTTAGTTTTTTTTTTAGAATTACATACAAATTTAAAAAAATGGATTAATTTATTTTATTTTAGTTTATTACGGATTTACAACCCGTTTTTCAATTACATCAACACCAAACAATTATTATTTGATTTTTGCTGCCAAACGGTGACATATTCAAAAGTAAGACATTTTTCCTGAATTTAAGAATTTCACTGTAAGAGGAGTGGTTTATAAGTGGTGGAGGGGACTTGACATAGGTGTCAGCAGTTAAGTATATATTTTACAATTTAGCGTAGATAAAATAACTAGCAAATATTAAGAATAAGTTTATTTATTTCCTACCATTCAGCCATTCACCATGATGTTTGGTTGTGCTAATGCATACACGATTTGAATTCGAAACAAGCTCCACAGCTTTACACTTTGTAATTTAGAAAAACGTTGCTGCTGTTAAAAACAAAACTGTTGAACACAAGTTACTGAGTAGGTCTAGAATCACCGCATTATTTTTCAAACAAAAAGAACCAATGATACTGACTTGTAGACTTTGGCGTATTTCTCGATGGCCAGCACCCACTGACACAGAGACTTGCAGGCTGTGGACACCACCCCGACGATGTCTGGCTTGAAGTCGTCGTGTGTCGTGTATGCTGCAATCTTCTTTAGTGTCTTCTCCGAGATGTGGTCCTTGTCAAAGTCTCTCAACTTGTGACACAAAGTAAATACATATGAACAATCTTAATCACAGAGAAAAATGTAAATCATCAGCTACGAAACAGACAGAACACGCTGATTTCATAGCCAAGACTTTGTTCAATTCAAGGTGTTAAAACACTCTATTTACTTATTTATTTCATTCCAACGGTACATCATATTTTTGGCAGAACCAGTGGCGGATTTAAGCAATTGCCGCCTAAGGGCTATTAGGAAATTTGCCGCCCTCCCCCCCCCCCCGCTATATAATCTTTGTCCTTTTCGCCGCCCAGGTTTACCCACATGTTATATATATGTTGTTTGGTTATTTTGTGATAGTATCTAAAGAAGTTACGAATTAACTGAATGAATAAGTTTAAGAAATTTCTTTTATTTCCTAGTTGAAAAATCCAGTAAAATAATGTATAATTGACATGATTCACATTAACACAGTTTAATATTCAATATAACCTACTCCAATGACAATCAGCACTAGAGACAAATGTTGGTGTTAAAAGCAGTAAAGCAGTGTTAGTGCTACTTTTAATAACAAGAAAATCCTTCAACAAAGCCTAAAAATCCCTTTTTATACTTAATAAAAACATTACTTTTTACACCAACGCATTGACTACTGAAAATTATAATAAATAACCTATAAATAAGATATGATGACATTGTAGCGTTCGGACCACTAGCCTCAAAATTCGGACTATTTTAATCCTGAATTAGCGCTTTTCAATACAGTTTTTCAGTCATTTTTTAATTTATACTTTTATACAAAGAATTGTTTATATGTTTTAGACGATCAAAATATAAAATTAATTGATGTAGGCCTAATCTTCATAAAACTCTACACATTTTCAAACAATTCTTCTAGTTTCACCTCCATGATGTTGTAGATCCAATTAATTAAAATATAATACTACAGGAGTCACTACTCTCTGACAAATAACCTTCATAAAGGGTGCCGTCATATTTGGTATTTTGTCCTGTTGAGGTGTCAACTTGTTGGTGGGACGGTGTCATTCGACGTACAAGGCGGCTTGTTTTCAACACTATTTCCAAAGCTATAATAAAAGGGTGTTTTAATTTAACTCAAATCATAACTTTGCTTTGAGAATAACAATAAAATTACGTATAAAATATGTCTTAAGATTATAAAGTTAAGTTTACCATCATGATTTGCCTAAAATGCGGCACGATATTAATTTAAAGACTTCAATTATCACGGGTTTTCAATTAATGAAATGGGAGATTTTTACACCGTCCCACCCAAATAATATATATAGAGGTCTCGCCTGGAGTAAAACACTGCAGCCTACATGCTGACCACCATTTTGACCCTCTGTCAACTATGCTCCCATGGCAACAACCAATCAAATCCTTTCCTTACAAATTATGTTATTCTTTATTTGTCTTTGGTCAGATGTTTTGTTTAAAAAAATATCCTCCAGAATGAACGATTATGTGTGGTAGCCTTTGATGGTAAGTATAAGACGGCCAGTGTTGCCACTTTTAGAGTAATTACTCTTTTTAGGGTAATTTTACTGGTCTTAGGGTAATTTTAGGGTAATGGAGTTTTTAGGGTAATTTTAGGGTAAAATCTAGAGACCCTTATAATTTAAATTTAGATGTTTTGGCAATGTTTTTTCAGGAATTAAAACATTTACATAAAGTGCTGGGTAAATTAGTACTATAAAAGATATATAACTTGCATGTACATCGTATATCCTATTGAGTATTAGACTAGAAATGCTTGTAATCACAAAGGACACAAAGTTTAATTTTCGAACAGATAAAATTGAGGCACATTATGTTATGTGTCCAAAATATAGAATACCCTAAACAGTAAAAATATATCTGGTTAATTTGGTTAAATATAGGTTGTTAGATTTACAGCGCTGTTGTAGAAATTATTTTGACTGAAGATTGTCTCTATTTTGACACATATTTGTATGAAGGAGCTAAATTGTATTTTATGCCTGTGAAATCCCCATAGTGAGCCCATGGGTGAGCCACGTGAGCGCACATACAAACATTACAACAAGGCATAACATGTGTAAATTTGTGTGATGTAGTGTTGTATTGCAATGAAACCTATTGATCTAATCAAATAGTAATAAGATGACAAACCTTATTATAAAAAAATAACATTAACACATTTGTACAGCTGAAATAAGTTTATAAAACAACAAAGTACTAAGTACTCCCAGTCCCGACAACTGTTAATGACATTTATCAGCAAGTTTCTATTATCAGGGATACCAGCACATTAAGTATAGATAGCACTGAATAAAAATATTACAACAGATTATTTATTTGAATTTTTTAATACATATTTCGTTTTATGTGTAATATAGTACCAAAGACGAGTAATAAATGCTATGCTACCTTACTTTGTATGCCTTAATCATGTTTTAAAACCAATCTCGAGTGTATTTTAAGCGTTTATAGAAAAAAATCAACTCTTAGGGTAATTTAGGGTAATTTCACCACACATTTAGGGTAAAATTTCATCTACCTGGTGGCAACACTGAAGACGGCTGAAATAACTTTCTTTGTCACCTTGAGTTTGAAAATGAAACGACAATATCATTGTAGTCTAAATTTTGTTATTGTCATCTCAAATTCGATTGTTGTAATATTTATCATCCGTGTGCCTTGGTCATTATTGATATTGTGTAACAAATAATTGTAATGCTATGCGAATGTATAGGTAAACTTGGAAGTCCGTGAGTTGGACCATAGATTAAGAATACCACAAGGAGTATGTTTAATCTATGGTTGGACGTAGTCATAGTGGCGCAGTGCCTGATGTAGTTCGTGGCTTGCTGCCCTTTCTCTGTAGCGTAATCGTGTTGTCGCTAGTACGGATGAATGACAAATGAATTATGACTGTTTTGAGGAACTGCATTGTGAGGGTTACATTACATTACATTACATACATTAGTCTCAGTAGTATTAGTCTAAGTACATTTACCTTTAAAGGGGCGGCACACCGTCATTGTAATCAGTTTTCGTCAAAATGTTCCCCGTTTCAACATTTCTTTTCTAAACAACTTATTAATTTGGTACTTTGGTATTATACGGATGCCACACTTATACAGCGCGCTGCGGCAGTTATGTTAGGATGGGTTATCATAAAAATGATTGTAGGACTTTCCTTGTTTCGTTACAAATCGAATGATACCTGATGAGTCATACTTCCGGCCGCCAAACCCCCTCCAAATAGGCCAAGGTCAGGTCGTTGACCGGAGCGCGCGCATCAGCTGTCACCGCCTGTATCTGGGTCAGTGTCATGAGTGATTCATTGCCGTGCACTACGTTACATTTGTTTTCATAATGAGTGACGTTCTTTTGGTGTGGGATTTACCTCGAAATGAAGAGGAAACCGTACGTATTTTTATGATAACCCATCCTAACATAACTGCCGCAGCGCGCTGTATATTTTGCGGAGTACATGTGGCGATCGGGTGTGGCTGCTAGCGGTGGCGACGCATTCAACACGATCCTAGCGGACATCGCTGTCTTTTGGGAAGCACAACACAAAGACCGCTCATCAGAATGATGTAAAATTTTTACAGTAAGTCAATAAAAGTACGTTTTTTCAAATTATGTAGTTATCCTTTGTATCCGGTAAAAATTAACCTCCAAAAATAGTGGCATCCGTATAACACCAAAGTACCATTAATTTTCTGTAAATTTGCCGCCCCTAAAAACTTGCCGCCCTGGGCTACAGCCCCTATAGCCCCCCCCTAAATCCGCCACTGGGCAGAACTATTAATTTAATACTATGTAGTTGGTTGCCATTTTTGGCTATTATTAAAGTATGGTACAGTCATTGTTTCAGAGAGTAAAACAAAACCAGCTGCTATTTCAAAATGATTTGATATTAATTTGTCCAAATTAGACAAATGCTAATTGGTGAATTCGGTTACTGAAATTATATAGGAAAATTAAAAAGCAACGATATTAACATTTATTTTATTGAAAGAACAGGAACTACCAACACCGAGAGAATGAGAGAATGAGTAAAATTATTGACTTTTTCTGTTTTCTGTTAAAACCTACTGTAGTTTTAAGCTTTATTATTATTGATTATGCTGTATCCATCTCCATTTGTATGCAGGTTAAGTGTAAGAAAGGGCCATGTGACCCTAACTTTGCTTGTTAAAATAAAGAATTTTCCATTTAATTTTGTTAACTAATACAATAATTTATTTAATGGTAGAAAATAATATCTTAACATTAGGGGTGTGCGAGTATTCTAGCTTTGAGATTTTTCGAGCCGAATATTACAGTATTCGGCTCGGCTCGAGATTTGAAAAAAAGCTCGAAGTTCGAGCCGAATATTTAAATCGCCGACTAGTGAAAAGAGTCGTTTACAAAAGTAAATCATTTTGATCTTTTGAAGCAAAAACTTCCAATAATCAATGTTAGAATTCTCGTAATTTGTATCTGTAGAGCTCCATAACAGATATAATCCAGCAATGCTGTGTTTTCAGTCCTTCGTTTAAAAAAATAACGAAATATACAAATGTTGAAATGTACAAATGTTTTAAACAGTCGATCTGATCAACCAATGCAATGGATCTACTTTCTCTACGCTCAAAAATCATATTATGTGGACATCTACACAATTCTGTTTGTAGTACAATGTTGCCGTTGCCCAGTTGAGTTGTGCAATATTTCACGGTTAATAATAATTAATACAACAATCCTAATACTCCAAAAAAAGTACCCCAGCAAAAAACTAAAATCCATGGAAGCACATTTTCTAACTGTTGCAGGGTACAGTCTTTACTGCAACTTAAAATTTCGGACATTACACAATAATAATTTCCTGGCGTCTAAAATCACGTCTGGCAACACTGTTGATTGCAAAACTGTCTTAAGACGTTGAGGGAAGGTGCTTATAATGTAATAATGATTTAGCGTGACCAATGACCAGGGACAAGGTTGTAGGTGATGAACAACTAATCATGAAATCATGACGACGTTTTGGTGTGTAGCTGAAATAGTACTCTCCAAAAATTGTATTGTTAAAAAATCGACAATTGATGTAGAATCTAAAGTTCTTAAGAAATAAAGCGAATAGAAATACAACTGTAAATATACTGTAGTTATTAAAGTTAACAAATATTGTTGCATTGCTGTGTTGTAATCCTTTACAAATCAAAATCACTCATTGCAGGATTCACAAGATCAAAGGATTTTATCAAAATTCTAAATGGTTACGTCACACACGTTATAATACCGGTGGTCATATTATTTACAAGGTTATACTTTATTATACTCTAAGTTCGCTTAACCAAGAGCAAGACACAATTAAATTGGCGCAGTGTTTTGTTTCGCTATTGTGCGATTCAAATCATATATCGTTAACACCGCGGGATTATTTGAATCCGTGAATAAACGTCAGTTGAAATCATTTCATTTTTCAATTGTAGGCTATCAAGATGTTAAATCAGTGATGGAAGAAGACTACATTGACGATCCTCTTCCACCAGGAACTTCTGCTTCTGAAACCTTCTGCTTCAGAAGCAGATATAGTAGGTTAAGTATATTAGGTGATGGAGGTTAGGTACGACGTAAGCCAGGCCTACGATTATTGGATAATTTATTTCTGTGAGTACAATGAGATTTAATGAGTTTACAGTGATCATATTTACAATATGGTTAGCTGCTGAGTGTCCTGATTTAACTAGTTTATATTAAAAGTATAACCTTAAATTTACTATTTACCATCAGTTGAATAGATAGGCTTACTGTATTTTTGGTAATTCCGTAGAATAGGGCCTAAATGTTTGGTTACATGGAGGGTACATCTTGACATACAGTCTGTTAATTATGGCTGTTATAAAAATGGTAATAACTACATTCGGGCTTATCGGTCTAGTTTAAAATTTGTAGTTCTTTTCCTTTATGTTATTTTTGTCCTATGTTTCTACTTTATATTAATCCTAGGACTGCCCTTCCCCGAACATTCGGAGAATGCATGTCGTGGCCTAGTGTCCTTTCACCAATATTCGGGGAATGGGGTCATTTTTTTTAACTGCTTATAATGCATTGAAGATGACCGAGAAACGTATAATATTGATACCACTTTAAAGAGTAGATTCTAAACTTTCATTTTCATATATAAACGAACCTTGTATCACTAACTGATCAATACAATTGCTATTTTAACCCTAGGAGTGGCCCAATGCTAAAGTGTGGAATGGCAGGCTAAATTTGTCGATTTTGCAGACATTTTTTTGAAAATTCGTATAAATTCAACCGTAGAAGTAAACCTAGCCAACCTTATATTCATTTTGATCAGGAAGAACAGGGCAATTTAGAAATACTAAAATGATAAAGATCTATAAGGGTAATTTTTTCGGTAAAGTGAAAAGAAGAAAAACAATTAGAATTTTATTTTTGAAATTTCAAAAGTAGCCTCGGTGAAATTTTTTCTACTGATTTTTTATGGAAAATTCATTATATACATTTTGTAAACAATCTAATTTCCTACTTAGAAATATATAACATGGTATGGAAATAATTTGTTTTGTAAGTTTTAGGGGTGTAATATAATAATAAACGGAAACCCGAAATATATGTAAACTGTACGGTGTTAGGTTGTGTTGTAAATAAGTCATGTAATATATGTATATACTAATAATGATATATACATATTTGTAAAGCTAATGAAGTAAGGAATCCAAAAAAGTCATAAAGTTGATGGTAAAAAATTGTTATCACTTATAAATAAATGTAAATAAAAGAATGTTTTGCTATTTTTGTGTATTTGGAAAAAAATATTTCACAGTATTTAGTATATAACTTTTTTGTCTAATATTTTGCCCCCAAAGCAATATATCATGTTGTAGTTCATTCAGTTCCCTAAATAGAAATATATAACATGTTATACATAGAATACATAGGAGTATACATATAAATATATAACTCACCACTACCAGATAAATAATCCAATTAGCCTAGGCCTACGAGGCAACATCAGAAAAGTCGATCATCTCAATATCACTGCCTATATTACTGTCTCTAAATCGTCATCAACGTCACTAATACTTTATTCAAGAGCACCCCGAATGTCACTACAATCCATTTTTGCATAAATTCGGCTAAATAAATAACTAAAACAATCTTACACAACTGACAGCGGTCAAATATAGCACGCCATTTTGGACTGGGACTTCGACATTGCATATTTCAAATATCATGTCATATTGTCAACAAAAACACAACACATCAAGACAGATATAAGAAGAAAGCCTGAAATCTGCTGTTTACAATGATACCAAATACAATACAGTTTGGAGCGAGCCAAACAAACTGACTGAGACTTCGTAAACAGCAAACAGCTGCGCAGTTGCCGATTAGGCAAAAATGTGACGTAATGAAACTATTCCTTGGTGATGATTTTCAGAATAAAATAGTGCTGCCAACGGCAGAACTAAATTACTCTACATTTCTTCCTCTTCAAAATAACATATTATTTGACTAGTAACTATAACTTACACTAGAAATAAATCCGATTTTCCTGATGGCCCTTTTTCGGCCATCTGCCATTGTACAACAAAACAGAAAACACCTGTTTTCAAAAAATCATATGATCTGTCTAATCAATATTTCGTTCAAAACATCAATACCAAAAAAAAGTGCATCTCTTTAGCAGTGCATTGGTACCAACCGCAACTTCCCACGACAAAAATTACCCGAGCTGGGTAATTTCAAAAAAGTAGTGTTTTGACATTTTCTTAGCATCGGCTGCTAGAATCGCATCGCGCCAAAAATTCATTTGATTTCTAATCGTCGTGACATTGTTGTATAGCTGCTACAGGGTTTGTTTATGTAATCAAATGAAAGTTCAGAATATTATCTTTCGAATGATATATATATATTGTTCACTTTTGAGTTGATTATTAGTGGGTTTTTTACGTTACAAAATTTTTGGTCCCGAATGGCCGATTCTCGGCCCCTTCCACAGCAGGCTGCACAAAATAGGGCCGAATCTCGGCCATTGGCCACTCCTAGGGTTAAGTTGAACGAAAGTTTGCGCACGGAACATTTTTGACTCGCAATCGGCGAAATCTCGTAAAACAGCTGTTCTTCAAAAAAATCTTAGTGTTTCTATTTTGGCCCAAACAGAAAGTGGTTGGTACCATTAGAAAGAACATGAGTTATTCTTTCTTTTCGTGAAGTGGCATTTAGCTTACGATTTCAGAAAGTCTAAGAAATAACTTATGAAATCAGCTGTTATGTCAGGCCCTTGATTATTCCTATTCCCCGAAAATCGCGGGATTATAAATCATTATATAAATACTTATAAAACTGATTTAGTGTGATGTAAATCATATCACTTTGAAGCCAGGAAAACGTTCTTCCTCTTTGTAGCGGTGCCAAGTTTATGGAGTGCCAAGTGTCTCATTACGTAGCAGGAAATACGAGTTGTTTATTCTTTCTGCTAGTCAGAGCCAATAGGCATTTGTTAGTGCCGGTAGGTTATTATTTGTATTTTCCTATCAAATCTGAGTGTTTTAGTGAAAAAACAAGTGTATTGTCGGTTAGTGTGTGAGTTAGTAGTAATATTTATCCATATTACTATGAGTAAATATTATTATTTATGTTCAAATGTGTGTTATTGAAAATGTGAGTGTTTTCTAGGCTAGGCCTACAATGAATTTGGAAATTTTCACTTTTTTTACTTTATCTCAAATTCTACCTATTCGCGATTGATTTATTTTATTCTATTGAAATTCTCTGTTCTTTTGTGACCAAAAAGAGTATGCATATGATAGGGTTATCTTTTATTGTTTGTAGTAACCTCTGCAGATTTTGCTTGAATACGGCAAGGCCTATGCTACAAATTTAGGTTCAAAAATCAATATGTGCTTATGGAACCTTTATTTGTTCATATATACAAATATATATATATATATATATATATATATATATATATTCTTGTTCAGAACTGTGTTTACTATAAACATAAGTATCACTTATTATATTATAATAAAGTACAAAAATTAGATCTAGCTTCGAATAACTAATTTTGGCTTTCGGCGAAACTAAAATTTTGATTTTCAACTCAAATAAAGTCATAAAAACAGTTATTACTTTGTACGAAAGTGCATTATTCTCAATAACTGTATTGTTACCTTTAGTAATATAACAGTTTTAGTATATTACTTTTATACTTTTTATTTTATTTTTATTCTTCAAATGTACAGGGTAAGTTTGTCGATTTTCCACGGTTTCCGTATTTCTTTTCATAATTTGCGTAACAAAATGTTTTAAAATAAATCAAACACATTTCCACGTAGGGAAATAAATTGCCTAAATTTTATTTATCTTTTATTGTCTGTCAAAAAATTGGTGTAAAAATGCTAGGACATTTGAAATTATTTCAAAAGTTGTTATAAATTTTGGTTTTACACATTTTGCAAAAAAACTACCAACAGGGGTTCCTTTTATTTTATTTGATTAAAAATCTCCTTCATTTTATGAACAAAACGAGTATACATATGACTAGGTTGTCAACAGCAGTTTAGGCACTGCGAATTGTTAAAAAAAACCTCTGCAAAATGACCAAAATTGCCAGGGCACCGAGCATTTATGCATAAATCAGCCCAGGACAGTCCTAGGGTTAAAATAAAACTGTTCATTACTAGCAACAATTGGTCTCAATAAATGTTCCTTTTCAGTACTTATTTTGTTATTTTTGCACTGTAGAACTTTATTTCGGCCTATTAAAAAAGTAGGGCTAGTGAATATAGAAAAAGTGAATGACAGATGACCAATATTGAAAATTGAAAGTATAAAATTATACATAGCAAAATTCAGCTCGGGTCATAAAATCACTACCGTTATATTGCACACCCCTAGAGAAAATTGCCATAAAAAAAGCTCGGCTCGAGAAAGCTCGAAGCTCGAGAACTTAGAAAAAAAGCTCGGCTAGAGTCAGAAATCACTATTTGCATACCCCTACTTAACATTACACATAGCGATTTAGAAACATTGCTTATAAAAGATTTATATATATATATATATATATATATATATATATATATATATAATTTTAAGATCTGTAATCTGATCCTGTATTCAGTTGCAAAGTAGGACCTAAAATGTAAGTCAGGCGGATGGACAGTTAATTTAAAGGCTATATGAGTGTTTGTACTGGCTGGCCACCGGGACAAACTTTATCCTGCTCCATTGTCTGATACAGGCTCCACACATTTGGTTATCACCTGAGCGCAGCTTGTCTATTGTACTGCTTTCCTGTTGTAAATTGTTTGGAGATATTCTTGTCCCCTTCCCCCTCTGATCAGAGAAGACTGGAACACCAAGTATGACACTTCTACCTACAAGCCCCATCCTTCCTCGCTGTGCGGATTTGATGAAATCGTGGTAAGATGTATGATGGATGCTTTTTATTGCTTTAAATACTAATTAATGTACTTTTCAAAATTCAGTATAGTTTAAATTAAAATTTCACCCTTCAAGCTAAAGTAATTTACTTAATAAAATTTCAGTAGATTAAATTTCTGTAAAATAGTCAGGAATACTCTTGATAGTTTTATTTGTGTGAAATGGAATAATTGCTGGTAAATTATATGTTATATTTTTATCCTGTTTACTAAATTTCTTGTTGCTTTATGTTTAATTAATATTTTGTGTAAATTAATGTTTCTTTATGGAAGTTAGTTCTGGAAAGCCCTCTGGTTAATCCTTGTACAACCTTGTTAAAACCGGTTTTGCTCACACGTTCCAAAAAGTATTTTATGTAAAATCAATTGTTTTCTGATTCAATATTTAGTGAGCATTGGCACCCTAAAAATACTGATGACAGATTTTGTGGTGTCTAAAAATAATTACTGTGGAAAGTTATAAAAATTAGTGATTTTATCAAAATTTTCTGTTGTGTAATGTAAGTTTCTTGTACTTTTCATGTAGAGCCATGTTTTACGAAAAGTATTATTTTATATCTTATTTACAATCTAATGGTGTTATGGTAATCAATATTTAGAAAGCAGCAATTTTTACCAGCAAACATGAGGTGTTAATTTATTTATGAAATATTTTTAATATTAAAATATGAGTGGATGATTAATCTGTACTGGTTAAAATATTATAATTTTAACTCTTGCACTCTTCGATAATGTTTTGTAGGATTAGATTTTATTTTGCAAATAATCAGTAATTAATTTTATGTCCAAAGTAACTGAAAAATTACTGTTAAACTTGAATTGAAACTTGGAGATGATTTTAGTTTCATTCTTGAGTTATATGGTCCAGGATCACTTTCTGAGTGCTTAAATGGTTTAATTTACCTTTTTCCGTCAGTGATCCTACTCGTCCTCAATATAGGCTAGGATAGGTTAAAACCTCATCTTCAGGCTACAATTCAATATGTCATTCACTCACAAGAGATCGTCGAATATTAAAAACACAATACATTACAAACATGACACGGACACACGAAATAACAAAGAAACAAGGACTGCACGTTGACATTGACGTTTGGCCAAACTAAATTATCACGATGCGGTGGGCCCGGTTGTGTGGTCATGACTGGGGGCTGTATGTGTCCTCGCTCCCCTCCCGCTATCAGTGGAATGTAGAAGGTACTCTTGCCGCTTCTTTTGTGCGATAACCCGAATTGCTGTGTCGTATATATAGATAATGTTGGATTTGAAAGATGTTTGTTCATTTAATACGATCTGGGGCTCAGATCTAATTGATTTGTAAATTTCAAATTCTTCCAGGCAGTCCAAAAAACCTCCCTTTTTTGAGTGTTTATGTATGATTTTTAAGTTATTTTCAAAACTGGTATAACTATGATTTTCACTTGTTAAATGATTGGCAAAAGCAGATTTATTGTAGGTTGCCAAATTAGTCGGAATGTGTTCTTTGAATCTTTTTTTGAATGAACGGATTGTTTGACCTATATCATATTTAGAATGTCCTAAATACTGTTTCTTTGTTATTTCGTGCGTCCGTGTCATGTTTCTAATGTATTGTGATTTAAATATTCGACAATCTCTTGGGAGTGAATGACATATTGAAGATGAGGTTTTAACCTCCAAACGGGTTGCCTATATTGAGGATGAGTAGGATCACTGACGGAAAAAGGTAAACTAAACCATTTAAGTATTATTTTAGTTGGAACAGTTTGTTGATGATAATATTTCTAGACAAGCTTACAGTATTTTTGATGTCACTGCTGAGACTAAAATTTGGCCTGAGATGTTAAAAGATTTTTTTAATAATTTAAATAATTAATCTCATTACTGTATACAATTAATTAATGTAATGGAAAATTTAAACAAGCCAAATTTATTATAATAATTTATCTTGCTGTTGGAATAAATTTGTAAATCCTGTAAATTAATTTTGCTTAAATGTATTGTTTTGATTGAATTATTCAGAGAAAAAATATTATTATATCTTGGAATATCTAGGGTTTTTCGTGTGGCGGAAGCTGTCTGGTCCAGCCCCACCACTGCTGAGGAATCTCTGCCCTACCTATGGAGGGAGGCTCTCAACTCTTCTCTACACAATCTGTTGATTCTGCTACCCCACGCCTCCATCTCACAGACTAGTTACGGCTGGAGGACCACGTCACCATAATAATTGTCAGCTGAGTCTTATCATAGTAATTCAAATTCTGAGACTTTACCGCTGCTGAGAATAGGCTTAGCCTATTGAGTTTAGTTGCTGCTGAGAATATAGGCCCTGGCTATTATTGTTTTGTTGAACCTTCAATTGCAAAGTGGACTTTTACCAATTCCTGCTAACTGATTTGAACACAGACTTGCAAGATAAACTCTGGTGAAATATTTATGGTTAACCATTTTTATTTGACTAATGAAAAACAATTTAGTGGGCGATTAACTCTTTTCGCTATACGGTTCTCGATACCGTTGCGACGTATGGATTTGACTCAATGGATTTTTTTGTCAAGGGGGTAGTAAATAAGTTTGTTAGTTTTAAGATATATTTGTAATTTATTTATTTATTAAGTGTAATGTCATTGTCTGTTGACGTATTTGAACTAAGTGAAATTTCAACTTGGCCACTAATTAAAGTTTTGATATCTGATTTGAATATAAGGGCTTACCATGGAGAGTATATTTTTAGATTTTAAATTAAATTAGATTACTTTAAACTTTAAAAGTTATTTTGAAAAAATACAACAACAACAAAACTATAAAAATTCCTGAAATCATTTAAGGAAAATAACTTAAGGTCTTTTAAGGTTATGCATCACTGAAGACCGTTGAAGGTTGTTAACTTGTTGCTATAAGTGATTATTTTGTATTTGAATATTGCCTATTTACTTGTGGGTATATCTTGATTTAGTTTATTGGCGTTTTATACTTGTACGGTTTTCCCACATGTATGTTCAAACATTTATTGGTGAACAATATAACGCCTTGAAGGATGAAATATTGTTTTCATTCTCATCCTGGATTTTTAAGTTTAGTACTCCATCATAGAGCTTACCAGTTGTTTCCTTGTTTATAACTAGACTCAACCTCAAGCTGAAGACTGCAAGGCGCCCTCTCAACTTCAACTTATTAGGCATAACATTTTGAAATTAAATTGGACCACCCCTCTCTACCGATAATTATGGGTTAAAAATACCCCCGTCGCAGCAAACCTGCGTACTCAGCAAATTTCCAGTGCATAATATATGTGTAATACCACATAAAGCCGCATACCAAGTTTCATTAAAATATATTCACAAATAAGCGATATACAAAATTGTAATTATTCTCCATAAGAGTAACATTGGGGATAAGTACGTAGGGTTGCTGAAACAAGGAATGCACAAATTGAACTGCACAACGCAAGGACTTGAGCAAGACTAGAGAACTTTTGCAAGTCTCTACTTGTGTGATTCTATCTAACTTTGTCTTGATTTTAGTTAAAAAATTGTTTTAAGTATTTATTTATTTATTTAATTCTATGAGAAGAAGGAATCACATTCCAGACCATGAATTATCACAAAACTTCTGTGATGGGTCCATATTAACTTCCATATTAACTGTGATGGGTACATATTAAGTATTTATTTATCATACCGTTGTGAATGGTATCTTTAGCGAGTTTTTGACTGGTCAATCACCTGGTTGAGGAAGTTGACATCGCCCAACTGCCGCTTGGCCTCCGCCCACGTGGGTTCCACCTGTTTGAGGATCATCACAGCCTCCATCACCAGCTCCACCTTGGCCGGTGGCCGCCCGTACGACCGCACCTCAGTTATGTCTTTCTTGTTCAAGGCGTCCAGTGCCTACAAAACATCACCGAGGTATGCAATGGACAGTAAAGTAAATTCCAAAGACTTAACTATTTCTGTGTACCAACCACTAACCTAACAGTGTTAGTTCTTTCTACAAAAACATCGGTGACTGAAGTCCTTCTGTAAATATTAATACCTTAAAACTGGAATGTAAAACAAAAGAAAATCTAAGTCAGAATAAAAAATCATCTGTTGCAGCATACCTGTGAAGTACTCAAATTTGTCTTTAAAATGCATTAGTTTTTAAAATATGACGGAAAATACAATACCCTTCCCTCATCAATTCTTCTTTTCTTTCCACACCTCTTTCATTCTATTCTCTCCCCTCTGCTTCGACTCATCTCTTCAACCCCCTTTCCCCTCTACTCCTCTCCTTTCACCTCTGCTCCCCTTCCTCTCTGCCCCCTTTCCCTCCACTTCCATTCCCCTTCCTCTCTGCCACCCTTTCCCTCAACTTCCATAACTTTCCCACTAGTCCCCTTCCCTTTTTTCCCTACTTCCCCTTCTCCTCCAATCCCTTCCCACTAAAAAATCCCCTCCTCCGCTCACTACCTTTCCTACCCTTCCACCCCGTAACTTACATCCATGGCCTCCTGTAGTGCCGGCATAGCCTCCTGAAGGTCTGCCTCCGCACTGTCCTTTATCTTAAGACACTCAGTCTCCTCCTCCCGTATCAACACCGTTGTGGCCGCCACCGACTTCTGCTGTTCGTCAGTCTCCTTCTTCTGGGCCACGATCCTTGTCAAGAATTCATCACATTCCGCATTCATCTTGTTCACTGTCACAATGAGAGTTTTGTTTTAAGGGAGAGATGACATGAATGTCACGAATGATTATAGTTTATAAATACAGATTTTGATGTGAAAAGAGTTAACAGCTACAATAGTTAAAAGGCTACAAAAAATGTTTGTCATGAAATATTTTATTTAACTTGCCCTTATTTTACAAAAATATTATGTGAGGGTGGAAGTTACTGTTTTTAATATTAATGAGTCAAAAATCCCTGAATGAATAAAATTCTATATGATGAAGTTTTAGGCATTTGCATGTTTTTATGTTCTTTAACTTTAATTAGAGGTGTGCGGATATAAAAAAGCCAGTTCGGTTTCGGATTGGATTGGATATCCGAGTCCGATCCGAAGGTTTTTTCGATATTCAATAATAAGGTCCAGTTAAAATCCGACTTATTCGGATAGACTGTATATCTGGGAATAAAAAGTCAGAAACATAACAATAAATACATTTGAACCATTACTAAACGCTTTGACTCTGACGACGTCGTTCAAGATGACGTGGCGGAATGCCTGTCGCTGTCGTTTTCTCGCTTTGTTTTTCGGTTTCTATAATCGGTACGTATCAATGCATCGATACGATATTTGAGTATATTCGCGATGTATCGTATCACGATACACGGCCGAATCGTACATCATTGCAGCAAACAAAGAATGACTACGGTCTATAAAGAGAAATGCGTGATAGCGAACGTTTTTCATGTAAACAATCACAAATTTAAACAACATTGCAACTTAATGATTCACGGGATGGACGCAGACAACGAGACAACAGTAGTGGATTACTGGCGAAGTGGCGAATACGTCGATATTCAATATCCGATTGTATCAACATCTCACGATTCAAGGAGCAAGCTTCCATAGAGTAAGTTGTTATTCCAAAGTTCCATTACACAAACAGAAATGTTAGTGTATGAAATTTAAAATTACTGCTACTGATATTTTTTCCATTCA
The DNA here is from genome assembly GCA_963675035.1 of Allygus modestus. NCBI lineage: Eukaryota > Metazoa > Arthropoda > Insecta > Hemiptera > Cicadellidae > Allygus > Allygus modestus. Next base: position 78,005,799 of record OY776114.1, on the reverse strand, counting down.
ATATCTTTTAAACACTGGGTAAAATATTGCTGAAATGTGCAAAACTAGTTACATAGCTTTCTCAACGGGGAAGTTTCCCGGTATGATCAACGAGTTTAATCCATCTAGCGCTTTCATACTCCAAGAAAAGACTTCACTTTTTTACCCCCGGACGAGACCTCTAGATATATTAAGCTCGTTGTGTATTACGACGACGCGAAGCAGCGATGGCGGATTCACGAAACCATCGTTTAGTTATCTATTATTTATTTACACAGGTTTCATCGTTCGGTTATTATTTTATTTTTTAAATTCATATCTTTAAAATGGAACTGAAAAAGAATAGCATTATACGGAAATTCTTTAAAAAGAACGAAGCCGATAGTGAAGTCGCTGAATGACTGAAATGCAAAATTTAAGGTTATGTTGGATGTTTATATTCTGGTTACAAACTAAACAAAGTTTCTAATTTTTAGTAAACAACAAAAGTTCAAACTAGTTAGTAAATTTATAAAACAAAGGAAATTCTTTGGTCATGGATGTTTTTGGTTAACTCATACGAAGGCCTACTGAGTCACTGTTTCACTCCTTAAGTCGTGCTAGGCCTAATAGTATGTTGTGATGTCTGCTGTATTTTAATATCGGTGATTCCAGTCTTTTAATAATTAGGCTGTCATCATATTAAAATGTTTCCTTGTTTTTCTCTTGTCTGACCATATATTGTTTTTTTTACAACATCCGGATAGGTTAAGGAGTTATATCATAATTACAAGGATGATAGTCTTGGTGACATTAAATTATTGAAATTGAGTGTCTAATCTTGGCCTACTTTTATTAAATTATATAACTTTACCAAAATTATTATTTTTTAACTTGTAATGTTTTGTTACCCTAAAGTCAATTAGTTTGTTATTTGACCATTATTACCAAGTTTTACAATCACAGTTTGGAAGTTGTAATATTGGCAAAAATATTATTAAATTTGGTCTACTCATAAACATTTTATTCTTTTATTATCCAACCTCCAAAATAAATAATATAATGTTATTTGTTACAACCAGTTCAATTATTTATATTAGCCTACCAGTTTATTTTTTATAAGACTATTTAAATTGGAGTACCGTAAGAACAATGGCTATTCAAATAAAACATCATAGACAGTTCGTTTTATTCACTGATTTAATAAAAAATATAATTTTGCCATATAACAAAGGTTTAGTACATGCTCATCCCGTAAAAATAACTTATTTCTTGTATTTTTCACTGCAGCTAATATAGTATTCTTGATAGGGGTGTGCGGTAGTGATTTTTTGAATCGAGTTGAGTAGTGCCAATTATTTTCGAGTTTCGAGTATTTTCAAGCGAGTATTTGCCATCAGCTGGTAGTTTAAAATAGAATAATTGGATTTGAATACTACCCTAGATTTGATAATATAAATATGGTTTCTAACTAATACATGAATAGTAATACAAAGTTTTAGCCAGTACAATCAAACTAGATTAGATTACGTATTGACAACAACAGGCGGTTTGACATTAGTTTCCGACCGATAAAACACTGTCCGGTTGTCATTTGGCCAATATCACCTGGACAATACATCTCCTATAATCAATATTAGATGACGAAATCGTTAGTTACGGCCGATATTAAGTGTCCCGGTCGCCAATTTTGCCGATATTATGTTTTCCGTTGTCATTTATGGCCGAAATTACGCGGTCTGATCGTAATTTTCGGCCGATTTTACGTGATGCGATGGCCTTTTGCGGCTGTTACTACGCGTTTTGACCAGTCACAATCGTTACCGGTCGTCATTTTCGGCCGATTTTACTTGATGCGATCGCCTTTTGCGACCGTTACTACGCGTTTTGGCCGGTCGCAATCGTTAGCGATCGTCCGGAAATCGGCGGGAAATACTCGCTCGAACTTTCGAATACTTTTCAAAACTTCGAATCGAGTTTGAGTATTAAAATACTCGGTCAAAAACTCGGAGTTTCGAGCATTCGCACACCCCTAATTCTTGAGTATGTTCACAGGTTGGTATATTGCTCCTCCAATTAGACATATGCTGTTTTTTGGTGAGGTCATGTGTAATTTTCAATTACTCAGAAAGATACAGTTGTAATAATAATAACCACTTGTTGTGTAGCTATTGAATAAAATTACCTAGCTGAAACAGAGTAGGCTATATCTTGCAAGGGAAATGAAAATGTTAAGTTTCAACTTGAAAATAAGGTAATTCTAAGAGATCGATGTAACGTGCGGTACTGGCAAAGTAAATGTCCGAATCCGAAAATTATCGATCCGAAACCTTTACCATCTGATCAGTATCCGATCCGAACTTAAGCTATCCGAACCAAAAATTCACTACCCGCACACCTCTTACTTTAATATCAGCGCATTAGTTAGAAATATTAAATTATTTATTTTTCACGATTTTTATAAAACCAAAAAGTTTATTATTTCAAAACTTGTTATGAAAATCGAAAGGAATCTTAGCAAGGGTGGCCTAAAAGGACATTTGGTTACCTTTTTCTACTTTGCAACCTTATAAAAGCAACAATTGCAAATTTTATAACATTCCGTTGACGTTTGACATTGCATACAAAATAATTGTAATTTTTACTTGTTTTTTTATTGAGAGGCATAAAAACATATTTAATACCTATCTGACCATGCCACTCACAGTAATACATTATTTCCCATGGAGAAATTAACTAAATGAAAAAATCATCAATGTCAATACGATTCACAAACTAATATACATTGACCCAAACAATATAATATTAAAACGTAACAAAAATGTAGGGAAAATCATCATATATTTGTAATTTGTAACATGATGAGATTTACTATGTAGAATAAGGTAAGATTGTTGTAATGGCAAAACAAAATTAATTTTAGTAGTAAGCCATAAAAGATAAAAACTAATTCTTAAAAGTTTGTCTCTGTCTACAAATATAAGACAAATGTTACATTTCTCTACTTTAGAAACAAGTTACTAGAATTAAGAACATTAATAAGTCCACTAATTGATAACAATATAGCTGGATACAAAAATAACGTTTAATAAAAGCCTTTACAAATCACATACAATGCACTAAACTCTACTTAATAAGCAGAAGCATGTGCTAGTTTGAATTATGTACTCAAACCAAACTTACAAGCAGGTGACCACAACTAACTGTCTTTTGTGCAGGGTAGTAGTAGCAGACTAAGTATAATGGTCAATTCGCTACATTTAATCTAACATAACAAGTTCTACTAATACATTTTGTTTTTGTGATTGTTTGACTTTATGAATGATCAAACCTTGAACAGTGGCTTTTTCTAGCTCGACAGACATCTCTTGCACTTTTATTTTGGTTTCATCAATTTTGTAAAGGCCGTTTCTTAACTTGTTGGCAGCACTTGACACTTCAACGCGTTTATTAGCTAATATTCTGTAAAGTTTCATGACACATTACCTCACATAGGTACCTACTACATATTACTTTCACTAAAACTATATTTATTTTTTATTTTTTAAACATCAAATAAAAAAATAAAAATTAAGTTGAAATATGAAAATATCACAAACAACTGCAGTACACTTAAAAAAAGTTTTAGTGAATTTCCCCTATAGGGAAGAAGCTACTACCGTAGTCGGCATGGTAAGACCTAGGCCTGGGACCATGGTAACTTTTCGTTTTGAGGTCCCCATATGCCAAAAACACCATCTGTTCAGAACTATACACATATATATATGTGTCCGTGGGTGCGATAACTCTCGTAAAATGGTCCAATTTGGAGGAAAATTGGTACAACATGTAAAGCAACATTTATGACTATAAGTTCGAAACCCAGCCAGATCGCTCCATCCTAAGGGGTATTTTGGGGGGTTTTGTACCCAAAAACGGGTATTTTAAGTTTATTTACATATGATATTTTAGTGAATCAAATTTTATTTTTCACCATTGAAATCAGCTTAAAAAACAAACAATTTGGCGTTTTGATCATTGTTCCAGTCAATTGGTTACAGAGTTATTGAAAGTGCTAAACACAGTACGTTGTCAAATGTCATTCTTATGGAGAATAAGAAAAATTTTATACTCGCTTATTTATCAACTTATCCTGATGAAACTTGGTATGTTGCTTCATATTGTTGTTATCTATTGATATTAGCACACAAAAGACTTTTTGCCGATAGTTCCCGTAGGAGCAAACCTTCGTACTCATCCCCAATGTTATTCTTATGAAGAATAATTTATTTATTTATTTACAAAATGTTGTACATCACACTTGGACAGGACATTTGTCAATATGAACAATGCTTAACACTAATTAACACGTTAGCTGCCGAGCCCAAAATACCACACGGAACTAATGGACTAATTCCCAAAATATTTTCAAAAACATTTAAAATATAGTCCATATATACAATTTCATCAGATTTTATATGTAAATAATCATTAAAAAGTCAGATTTATGGTGGTTTTTTCCTTGAACTTTTGCACTTAGGCCCGTAAGGACCAAAGGAACTTTACTCCAATTATTGTAAATTTAATTATTTTTCCCTTAGATAACACAACAACATTGTTTCATAAGCAATTTACAATAAAATATAACTTGATAGTCGCGGTCAAGTCAAATAATAGACCACAGCGTATTATCCAGTTTTAAATATCCAAATAATTTTGATGGACTCACGGTTACATTAGACAACTAACTGTTTTTGTTTACTTCAAAAGTCAGTCTACGAGTGTTCCTTTACTTTTTGGTCTCATTCTTAATAGCTAGTCTATTGTTTGGCATCCGGTTGAGGGTTGATGTAATTTGTTCAAGAGATAAGATACGTCCTGCTACAAAATGCTAAAACTGAAACTAATTGTCGTAAAAAGACAAATATGATGGCTAATTTCTTTCGTCTAACTAACAAAAATTAAAGAGAATGTCAACCAAAGTTGTGTGACGTTCCATTCAAGAGATACAAATACAATAACTGTTTATCAGTTTTATTAATTTTCCCGACTATTCAAAGTTTTTAATGTTGATTTCCTCCTTTCCCGACATTTTATTATTTTCTATTCAAATTCCCGACTTTCCCAACTTTTCCGTCTGCTAGACATCCTGAAATTTTATTTGCAATAAATTTCGGAAGATCTACACAAGTAACGTTACGAACACATAAGGAATTTTGACTTGTTCGTCAATTTAATAAATAAGGTTATATTCCTTACAATCTTATATTCCTATAATCTTTTTTAATCGTAATTACTCATTTATATTTATTTTATTTCGAAGTATGTAATATATTTCTCTTTTTTACCATTTTTTGTGCTTTCACCTACTACAAGTATTTTTAACTATTCTTAACTCAAAATTTATATTAAGCCAGTCATTTTATGCTCTGTTTTAATAATTTTATAATAAAAAAAAACAGTTATAACATTATTACTTATACATGCAGTGTTTAGTATTTACACACTATTCATTATATTTTGAAAATTACTCATTAGGTCCAAACGGACCTAAAAAATTGTAAATATTTTCTTCTACTTTGAGCTGACAGTTTGCAGTCCTGGTTGAAGCAATGAACCAAAGCAATGAACGGCCAGTAGGCGTGGTCTATCTAGTATGCTGGAAGTTCAATGTTTTGTTGCTAGGTCACTCTGGTGAATAACTTTGCACCAGTTTAGTAAAACATAGCATTTGCAACTTCTTAGGTCCAAACGGACCTAAGTGTCACTCGAAACGTACCCCATGTTTCGGTCCGATCGGACCTACATGGCAGCTAACGTATTAATAGTTAAACAATTAAAATAAATATTGTTGTTAACAAGTCAACTGGCCCAATTTCCATTAAAATGTCTTTCTATGGAGTAAAATGTCATTGTTAACAACCACTCACCACAAGTTTTTTCCTAAATTTAAATGGTGCAGAAATAGTTTTTGAATCTTTAGGAATTTTATTAAATATTTTTGGCCCACTATACTGAGGTGAAGTTTCATACAATGTTAATCTGTGGGTAACAGGCTTAGTACTATTCTTATATTTAGTGTCATATACATGATCTGTTTGGCTTTCCCTAATGTGGACAAGTTGTTATATATTATTAAACGAGTTTGCGCGCAGCACGCTGACGTGAGGGAAGTGAATTTCCACATAAAACCTTTTAAAACTAAAAATCAGTGTAAAAACATACATTTATTCCAATTTTTATTGAAATCTGAAAACAGTTACTTTTTGGCTGTTCTGATGCTCCTGGTTTCATTTACCTGCAAAGCTGGGAATACACTTTTGTTAGGGAATTATAATGTTAGAAGAAGGCCAGACAGGCTTGAAAGGAGGCGTAAGGTTGCTGGGGATGATAAAAGCCCACCAACAAATGAATAACATGCATTTGTAATGTAAAACCCCCATAAGACAACGTACTGTGTAAAGTCGGAACACATTTTCTTTAATAACTCGATAAATATGTATGCTAGAATGACGAGAGAGGGCTTAAAACTTTTGCCTCACTAATTTCCATCGTTTTATACATGCATTAATTTTACATACAGAGCTTTTCTGACCCTTTTTGGGCCCAAAAACCCGAAATTTGAAAGATTAATCCCCAAACAAGGGGTTTAGAGTTTTCCGATTGTTTTGCCCAACGAACTTGTCTAACTGATTACAGAAAGGAACGTTCCTACCAAATTTTAAGTAAATCGGACAAAAACTGTGACCGCTAGAGTGCAAACACATATTTATATATATATACAAATATATATATATAATATATATATATATATATATATATATATACACACAATTTTTAACGAACCCCAAAATGTGCTCAGGGGGTCACGTTAGGAACTTGTATGGTGGTCCCGGGCTTAAGTTTCACCGTGCGGGTCATGCTAATAGTTCACTTTCCAAAGGAAATTCACTAAAAAGCTATTTCTAAGATGTGCTGGTAGTATAAAGTCAATTTCTTAAAAATATCTTGGCATGAATGTCTGAGAGGTAATTTAGTAATGATTCGCATAGCTTTCTTTTGAAGTTTAAAAATTTTTTTGGAGTGACACGAATTTCCCCAGACAAGAATTCCGTATGACATTAAAGAAAAAAAATAAGAATGTTAAATTGTTAGTTGAGTGTTTATGTCTGTAACTCGAGCAATAATTCAAAGAAAAAAATGGCTGAACACAGTTTTTTCCCTAATTTGTCAATGTGAGTAAAACAGTTAAGATTTTGGTTTATATGAATTCCCAAGAAATTGACTGCCTCCTCAGGCACTAACTGAAAATTTGGAAGAATTATTTGTTGTAAACTATCTCTGTAATCGGCCCTAAAATTGATTATCTGAGTGTTGTCCTCATTCAGGCCCATTCACCCCAAACCAGTCACCTAGAGCGGCCATTTCTTCATTGATGGCATGCTGCAGGGATTCAATATTGGGTCCCTTACACAACAACAATGTGTCATCAGCAAACTGAAAAACTTCCATCTTTGTAACATTAGGCAAATCATTTACTTACATTAAAAAAGACATGGACCCAATATTGATCCCTGAGGCCACACCGACTTCAACTTTTTTCTACACAGAATTCGTTTTGAGCCCATGTTTAGTTATTTTTGACCTTTGATACCTATTACTCAAGTAGGAAGAAAACCACTTGTAAAAATTAAAATGTTATCACAGTTAACTATGAACATAAATTAATAAAATTTGGTATGTGGCTTTACCTAGTTGAGTTATATTGATATTTGTATACAAACTCATTTTTTGTATTCCTTGTTTCGGTACTTTGGTATTATACGGATGCCACTATTTTTGGAGGTTAAATTTTTACCGGATACAAAGGATAACTACATAATTCGAAAAAATGTACTTTTATTGACTTACTGTACAAATTTTACATCATTCTGATGAGCGGTCTTTGTGTTGTGCCTCCCAAAAGGCAGCGATGTCTGCTAGGATCGTGTTGAATGCGTCGCCGCCGCTAGCAGCCAGACCCGATCGCCACAGGTACGCCGCCAAATATACATCGCGCTGTGGCAGTTATGTTAGGATGGGTTATCATAAAAATGCGTACGGTTTCCTCTTCATTTCGAGGTAAATCCCACACGAAAAGAACGTCACTCATTATGAAAACAAATGTAACGTAGTGCACGGCAATAAATCACTCATGACACTGACCCAGGACCCAGATTACAGGCGGTGACAGGTGATGCGCGCGCTCCGGTCAACGACCTGACCATGGCCTATTTGGAGGGTGTTTGGCGGCCGGAAGTATGACTCATCAGGTATCATTCGATTCGTAACAAAACAAGGAAAGTCCTACAATCATTTTTATGATAACCCATCCTAACATAACTGCCGCAGCGCGCTGCATAAGGGTGGCATCCGTATAATACCAAAGTACCCTTGTTTCAGCAAACCTGCATAATCAGTCACCATATTATTCTTATAGAGGATCATTAAAATGTCATAAATAGTTTATTTATGAATAGATGAATAGATGAAACTTAGTATTGGCTTTATGTGGTATTAAGATACACATATATATATATATATATATATATATATATATATATATATATATATATGCATTGAAAATTTGCTGAGTACGCAGGTTTTCTGCTACGGGGGTCTTTAAGAGAGCCATACAACCTCGATCAACTGTCACTCTCTGTTTTCCGCCATCATTACCAAATATTGACTTAAGAAATATTGGTGTTACTATAAGTATCTATATGAGCCAAAGATCGAGGTGTAACTCGCCGACTGAGCAGTGGCCCTTGCTGACCTTTTATACATATTGAGTTAGTCAACCCCACCAACGCATGATGTATTATATTTAAACAATTTGAAAGTTGAGTTTCGGTTAAATTTAAAAATATAACTTAAATTCTTAAGATCCTAAAAAATATGATATTTATAAATGAAAATCCACATTAAGGAAAGTGAAATCCACGCAGGTACCCAGTATTACGTTTTTCTTCTTAACGACTTTGTCACTTTCAAAAAGGTGAGATTGTTTTATTCATAAATTGACAGGTGTTATCGGTATTAAAATTTACAAATAAACTATTGTGCCTGATAGTGCACTGTCAAGTATTTTGCCTTGACAAAATAAATGTTGTTGATAGCAATTTTTCTCAACTTTGGTTCCCTTCTCCTTTCCACTTAACATATTAATAAAAAACCCATATGTAGATTTTGGTTTTTCTAATGACTAATTTGATCGAGGCGAGAGACTTACTGCTTGTAGCCCGTGACCAGCTCAAGGTAGTTGGTGGGGGTGACGTAGTTGTGCCTCTTCATCTCCATCAGCATTGTCTGCGAGAACTTTGACACAGAGTCATGGATAGTGGCGAATATCAGGGCTACTGACTGCCGCTGGACTTCCTATCAACAACAATTACATTTTGTTTCACAATAATATTTAAGAACAAAAATAGTTTTCCATTATTTTTATAGAGCAAGAATTTTGACAGAGGTTAAAATGATTGACTTGAATTGAGTTAAAATTGTTGACTAAAAATACTGTTACTAAAATACCAGCCATTACTTTTTCAAATAGTTTAGAAAATGTTAGAACTAAAGGATTGTGTTAATAATTTTATATATTATGGGGACTCTTAAAAAGTTGTTTGGTTTTAGTTTGTTAATGTTTCTCAAGCAGAAAATCAGTTTACAAATTTAAAGCAATAACTTATTTGACAATAAAAATCCAAATTTTATTCAACTTCAAAATGCTACATTACAATTTAAATTTAAGAGAGCCTCTGCTGTCCTGGTTAGAAAAGATCTTAATTCTCTCAGTAACACAAAATACTCAGGATGGGATGTAATTCCTCTCTTTGTAACTTAACAAGTTTTCAAAGCTAATGAAGAACCTTTTTATAGAACAGTGAACCAGTCCCTTAAGCAGGGTCTTTTCCCAGAGAAGCTGAAGTTTGCTAAGAGTAGACCTCTCATCAAGTAATGGGACATACAGAATTATTATTCTGATTACTGTTCCACTGCTCTACTGCCTTGTTTTTAAAAAATCCTCATAAAATATGTCAAGATTAATGTTACAGAACATTTAGAAAAAAATAAGTTGGTAAACCCGTCACAATTTGGTTACAGACCAAATCTCAGTACTCAAAAATCAGTTAGTTACAAACATGATTAACTATATGAAGGAGGCCTTGAATGGATCACACCAGACTATTGGTGTACTGTGATAGGTCACACAACACACCAAAGGCCTGCTGTGACTCATCCAAGACCTCCGTAATATTACTACGAGACTCATGTTTAAAGGGTAAAGAAGGAGGCCTTGTATGGATCACACCAGACTATTGGTGTACTGTGATAGGTCACACAGCACACCAAAGGCCTGCTGTGACTCATCCAAGACCTCCGTAATATTACTATGAGACTCATGTTTAAAGGGTAAAGAAGGAGGCCTTGAATGAATCACACCAGACTATTGGTGTACTGTGAGAGGTCACACAGCACGCCAAAGGCCTGCTGTGACTCATCCAAGACCTCCGTAATATTACTACGAGACTCATGTTTAAAGGGTAAAGAAGGAGGCCTTGAATGGATCACACCAGACTATTGGTGTATTGTGATAGGTCACGCAGCACACCAAAGGCCTGCTGTGACTCATCCAAGACCTCTGTAATATTACTGTGAGACTCATGTTTAAAGGGTAAAGAAGGAGGCCTTGAATGGATCACACCAGACTATTGGTGTACTGTGAGAGGTCACACAGCACACCAAAGGCCTGCAGTGACTCATCCAAGACCTCCGTAATAATTCTGCGAGACTCATGTTTAAAGGGTAAAGAAGGAGGCCTTGAATGGATCACACCAGACTATTGGTGTACTATGATAGGTCACACAGACCACCAAAGGCCTGCTGTGACTCATCCAAGACCTCCGTAATATTACTGCGAGACTCATGTTTAAAGGGTAAAGAAGGAGGCCTTGAATGGATCACACCAGACTTTTGGTGTACTGTGATAGGTCACACAGCACACCAAAGGCCTGCTGTGACTCATCCAAGACCTCCGTAATATTACTACGAGACTCATGTTTAAAGGGTAAAGAAGGAGGCCTTGAATGGATCACACCAGACTATTGGTGTACTGTGAGAGGTCACACAGCACACCAAAGGCCTGCTGTGACTCATCCAAGACCTCCGTAATAATACTGCGAGACTCATGTTTAAAGGGTAAAGAAGGAGGCCTTGAATGGATCACACCAGACTATTGGTGTACTGTGATAGGTCACACAGACCACCAAAGGCCTGCTGTGACTCATCCAAGACCTCCGTAATATTACTGCGAGACTCATGTTTAAAGGGTAAAGAAGGAGGCCTTGAATGGATCACACCAGACTATTGGTGTACTGTGATAGGTCACACAGCACACCAAAGGCCTGCTGTGACTCATCCAAGACCTCCGTAATATTACTACGAGACTCATGTTTAAAGGGTAAAGAAGGAGGCCTTGAATGGATCACACCAGACTATTGGTGTAAAGTGAGAGGTCACACAGCACACCAAAGGCCTGCTGTGACTCATCCAAGACCTCCGTAATATTACTACGAGACTCATGTTTAAAGGGTAAAGAAGGAGGCCTTGAATGGATCACACCAGACTATTGGTGTACTGTGATAGGTCACACAGCACACCAAAGCCCTGCTGTGACTCATCCAAGACCTCCGTAATATTACTGCGAGACTCATGTTTAAAGGGTAAAGAAGGAGGCCTTGAATGGATCACACCAGACTATTGGTGTACTGTGAGAGGTCACACAGCACACCAAAGGCCTGCTGTGACTCATCCAAGACCTCCGTAATATTACTGCGAGACTCATGTTTAAAGGGTAAAGAAGGAGGCCTTGGATGGATCACACCAGACTATTGGTGTACTGTGATAGGTCACACAGCACACCAAAGGCCTGCTGTGACTCATCCAAGACCTCCGTAATTACTACGAGACTCATGTTTAAAGGGTAAAGAAGGAGGCCTTGAATGGATCACACCAGACTATTGGTGTACTGTGAGAGGTCACACAGCACACCAAAGGCCTGCTGTGACTCATCCAAGACCTCCGTAATATTACTGCGAGACTCATGTTTAAAGGGTTAAGTCCAGAAAATTTAGTAAATACAGAAAATTTTAGCCCTCATATTCTGCAATGCAGAAAAACAAGTTAAGGCAAATAAATAAGAGTCACAACCTGTCATCGAACTAACACCTTGTGTGTCAAACAGTCAAACTATTGATACGATTGTCTGTACCTATCAAAAATATTTTTTATTTATCTTAGATCTGATTAAATTTAATTTCTCCAAGGTAACATTTTCACTTTTTCTAACCTTTAAAAGTGCATAATTGGATGAAGCGAGTTGAATCGGTCATACTCGTGTTTAGTCATTCTCTTGTTACGCTAACTCATTTTTAATGGTTTAATGAATTGCTTTGAAATTTTCAGGGTAGCTCTTAATTGTAAAAAGGGTCTGGTAATGAACTATAATTGGATTATGATTTTGGTATATTTATATTTTTTCACTTTCCGGAAATATTCAGATGTGTCTTGGGGTTGGGTAGGAGGTGGTAAGCAAACAGTCGCTCAACTGATTTTGCAGTCAAACAGACTATGGCCGGATGTTGACAATAGGAGCTAACCAAAACAACTGATTATGTCGTCTGTAGTCTGTGGTCTCCTGGCCGGCAGTGGCCGATCAGTTCAGTAGTTCAGTTAATGGCGCCTGCGAGTAAATGAGTTTTGAATCAAGAATTTGTAATAGAATCATTCCACATTTATTCATTTTAAAGCAATCAAAATTATGTATTCAGTATTATAGTGAAAGTACCTATACGATGTAATGGTAGTTGTAGGCCATATGGAAAGGCTCAGATTCTGTGTCTACTCGGTTACGACTTTAACCTAAATAAGGTACGGTACGAAGTAAACTATGGTTCAATAGATCTAACCATAACTTAAGTTATGCGTTAGCTCTATTACTTGTCAGTGGCGTATTTATTTAGGATTCTTTTTTGTGGTGGATAAGGTTTGGCCTTACCTACATCCCACTCTTTCTTCCGTTTTTCACATTTTTGAAATTTCAGGGGGATATACCCCCCTGGATAAGCCCCTGTTATATGTTGGTTATTGTTTATGACAAATTTGGTTAGGCCTAGGCGTAGTCTAATGTTATACATAATTAATTATTATGACTTTCTTATTGTTTGAATAACTGTGAAATGTAAAAAAATCAATCCAAGCCAACAAAAATACTAAAGTCACCAAACAGCCTGAGGCTAATGTATTGTTTTTCTATGCCTACGCTGAGGGTTAAAATTGTTACTTAAAACCTTATAGGGCCTATTTCAGTAAGAGATATAGATTTCTAATCTACTAAATTTCAATTTTTTTTAAGCGCCTAGGTAGATTATTCATAGGTTAGTTATTGTAAACATAACTTAACATATTAAACATATTTAACATATTAACTTAACATATTTAACTTTTCTTCTTTTGTGATTCTGAGAGGAGATTCTTAACTTTCATTTTTATATAAAAAACTACCTCGTAGCAGTAACGGATCAATATAGCCTAATTCTAGTTATAATTTGAACACAATTTTGTGCGTGAGACTTGAAAGTGCTGATATCTTGCCTTCAAAAATCGTAGTGTCAGTAATTTTGGTTAAATCGGTGTTTGGTGCCATGGGAAAAACGCCATTAGTTGTTTTTGTTTTTCGTAACAATTATTTGTTTTTAAATAAACTGTTATGTCATATGTTCAAATAACATTTTGGCTTTTGGCAAAACTCAAATTTTTGTTTCAACTAATATATTGTATAAAGTCATAAAAACAGTCATAGGTTATAGTTATCCTAACATAGTTTCATAGCTATATTAATTTGCGATTTTGACATTACATTAATGTTTGATAATAAGGAAGGCAATGGCAGATTCTTGAAAGCAACATTGACTACAGTTATGCCTTTGTAGTGTAATGTCCCAAAAAACATTGAGTGGCCTCAGGGAAATAATTGAGACTGATCCCCTCAATATATTATGGATTTTCAATTGCGGAAGCGCGCCCGTAATTGCCCTTACCACTTTATGTGATACGTGGATGTTTAGATGTTGCACCGCTGCCTTTACCGGTGCTACCCCTTGGAGGTAATTCCAAATGCCGGCGAATCTTAGGAATGGCCAACCTGATTGCGGCGCGGCGTGTGTTGCCCGATAAGTCATGAAACCAAGTATTCCTGTGAGAGTTTGCAAGCGACCTGCAAGAAAAGTGGATGTGCCCTCATCGTCCTGGACATTTTGGGGATTGTTACAGACTTTTGAGGTGAGAATTGTTTAATATTGGTTAATTGTTTAACTCCAGTTAACTTTGACGTGTTTTAAAAAATTGCCTTTTTAAATTAATTAATATAAACCAACTTCTAATCACTGGATAAACATGCCTCGTGGCCTCTGGCTGTGCCCGCAAAGGAATTGTACTTATAATGTAAATTAAGTTAATTATTCCCAATTTAAAACCCTATAAGGATGATATACCAAATAATGTCTGTACCTTATTTTCATACCGGAAAATAGGTTATGCGCCAATTTGATTACAGTGCTTGCAAACTTGGCATAGACCTGTTTTGCTAATGACTCGAATAGTTCCATTATTTTAGCATTTATAGTTTAGCGTTGTCATACCATTAATTAACATGTTGTTTGTTCTAATTGTACTTTGTAGTTTATATTGATTTTGGAAGCCCACAGTTGTTTATAAAATAATTGCACTTACTTCTCTTTACGATATTGTCCAATCAAGAGCCTGCTAATTTTGCTAGGAGGTAATAATTGAAAGTAGTAACCTTTTGTACCAAAAATATATATTTTAATATGTTGCCAGCAGAAGTGTACATCCGTTGTGTTAAGCTATTAGATCCAGACCTTATTGACTGTTAGGAATCCACTCATACCACGTAAATTGTTATCGCCGTTGTGAATTACTCGGCTATTTTCAGATTAGTACCATTTCTCGGTTTCGCTTTTCTTTTATTGTCTTTTTTATACCTTTGCTGTATGTATAAATTAATCAAGGATTTAATGAGCTACAACATGGATATTTCTATGTTCTGTATTATTTATGGTGTATGTATTTTATTAGGTTAAGGTAGTTTTTGCACAAAATAATACTGACATCAATAATGATACAAGTTTCTTATTTAAATTGTAAATATTTAGTCTCTCCCCACTAGCCTACTTTTAATAGTTAATTATTGCTGTGATTGAAGGTATAATTCTGCTTTATTATTTCTTAACTAGTTAATCAAAGAAATAACTAATAATTCAAAATATTATAACATGTGTTGTACTTGTGATTACTAGTTTTAATGTCATGTTTGGGAATATACGTAATTTTTAAATGAAATATAAAAGCTATTTTTATTTGCTTAAAAATGACATATATAGCTTAACCTCATGAGTTAATGAGCTTGTCAATTAATTTAAACCGGGGCGTATAGTAACATGTTAATATTGTTTTATCTTTCTAAATCGAACTTTGGAGATTTATAATTAATTATGGCCCCACCGATTTAATGTGTTTCCTAACCTAAAGAATTATAAACCTGTTGTGTATATGTATTATTGTAAATTGTAAGTTGTAAATTGCCGAATGTAAATTGGAAATTACTCTGAGATTCAAAAAATATAACGATAAGTAAATAATATTGAGTTACAATTATACTAGGTATCAGAGTTTATTGTTAAAGGGTGCTGGTACTACGCCGACTTGTCATTACGGCTGGCGAGTTCCCTGAGCCGCCTAGCGATATTCGCACCGTCTCTGCGCCGTGGACCCTGTGCTCGCTGCGTGGACCGCGTCCCCGCGTCCTTGCCTTATCGCTTCTCGATTCACAGGCGACCGGATGTCTGCGTCCGGCCTTTTCAAGACTACAAACCGATAAGTCTATTGTAATAGTATTGTACTATTTCATATGTGTATTGATCAGCTGATTGGAACTGATGTTGCAACGAAGTGTCATATCTGGAGCGTTTGGACTCTGTGAACGGCCCTGTGGACTCTAGTGTGTGGTGTCATCACGGACAAGGAAAGACTGCAGTGTGACTGGTGTCACAACATTCTTCATATTTCAATACAAGCATAATAGTTGTAGTAATTAAGATCGGTTGTTTATTGAATATTGAATACTGAATATTGTCCAGGGATATGTATGTGTTGTTCTTTGTTTCAGCCGGTGGCCACCGAATGATCATTTATTGTTACATTGTTGAGTATATTTTGGAATAGTCTAAGATTTTGAAAATTTGTTTAGTTAACTTATATATATTTGCCGTATAAGGATTATTCTGTGTTCTGGTATAAATATTGGGAAGTGAGTTATTATGAGTTTTGTCCCCAGACAATGGAAGGTCAATAATAGTTACTGGGCCTGAATACCATATCACGAGATAATAATTTCTGATTATAGTGTTTGTATTCTGTATTATCTTGTCTGATAACCAGAAGGAACCTGACTGATGAATTAAATTCTCTCTTAAATTATTTGGATTTATTATTTTATAATAGACCCAGTAGCCCATTTTTGTAGTTTTTTTTTCTTTAAAATAGTTGACTTTTGTTGCAAACTTTACTGGAACCAAATCGTTGGGGTTAATTTCAAATATAGTTTCCATTTGAGAGTACACTTGAATTTTTAATAAAGGATTCTCCTTTTATATAAAGTATACATAATGCCTTTGAAATTTGGTTAGTATTAAGTGTGTCTTGTAAATTCAAAGAGGGCAAACTTGAGTGAGAGTAGTTAGGAATTGGTAAATATTATGCAAATGTGGTAAGGCATGTTTATTCATTACATTGGAAGTTAAGGTTAGTGATGGGAATAATTCTGGGGTTTTGCTGCTAGTCATCTATACCAGCGACGGAACCAGCCGAGCTACTACTACTCTTCGCTGTCAGGATAATTTCCTCATTTTCCGATCCTGTTTACGACTTAGCAAATGAGGTGGCGCCCTCTTCATAGCTTGAGTTCTGACCTCGACCCCACCCTGAGCTAGCTAACATAGACCACTCCCCTGGAGCGTGGCAGTAGGTTCGGAGAAAGTGGGCTTTAAAGACTTAAACAACTTTTTGCCCATAGTCTACTATGGTAACCCCAGGGCTCTGAGCCGGAAATATCCCACCCCTCAGAGCCCTGGGATTAACCCTACAGTAGGACCCCGCTAGTCCGACCTCTGATGGACCGACTCCTCGCTTAGACCGACCATATCCTTATCGGCGTATTGTTTACGTATCCGGTCGTCGCTCCGTTCATGTCGGCGCTTGTCGATGACTCATAACTGGCGGTATTGAGGTATTAATATGGGCCTTGGTGGGGTTTGGTAAGTTACTTGTACCTTGTAGTCAATTAATCTGCGACACGTTACAAATATGATAATGTTTGTTTAGATTTCAACCAACGAGAATACTTTCACATTTGGCTTAGGTCTTCCCGGATACTGTACTAGCTTTTTCCCTGGCAATAATTTGACCCATAATTATTGCCTGATTCTCAAAAGTGACATTGACTGAAGTTGTGCATTAGTAGGCCAGAAGTAAGTGGGCTTTAAAGACTTGTAATTGAATAATTTAAAATTATTCAATACTGAAATAAGACACTATTCATGTATGTATGTATTACTACAAACGAATAAAGATCTTTGAATTGAATTGTTAAAATATATGACGTGCCTATTGCCTACAGACTATTTATATTCACTTCAAATTATTAATACAGAATTCAAAGACAAATTGTTTACACAATGACTATTCTGAGAGGAATTTTTATGTGATAAATAGTTCTTTTTCAGGGCGAATACATTTTGGCTCTTCACCTAAATTGGCCTACTAGATTCAACAATAAACTTGAATGTGGTAGGCTAGTCGAAGTAAGTTATTAATGTGGGCCTAGCTGAGGTTAGGTAAGACACTTTTAATTAATTAATCCGGCACCTATACTACCTATTATGGTGGTATTACAAATCCTCGCTTCATCCTATTACGGGACATAGGAGCGTATACCTAGTACTATAACAGTTTTTCATTATAGGATCTCAGTATTTAAGGGGGAAAACAATTATCGTACAGTATAAGAATTAATTAGAATAACTTTAGTCTTACCTGTTTAGTAGTACCAACATACTGCGATTCATCAACCACCTGAAAGACAATAAAATACATATAAACTTAAATTTAAATACTTAGTATAATGTTATAAATTCGTGAGATAGTAGTAATCTGACACTTGAAATATTTTCCTGTATAATTTATCTAAATATTGATAGATATATGTGTACAAATTATTCCAAGCAACCAGTGTATTTTTAATTATTTAAGAAAAATAAACACCTTTTTATATTATGAAAAGAAACAATAGATACCAACTTTTAAATAGTAGCCCTAACCTCTTGACAAACAGCAACAATTTGACAGAGAGCAACATTATCTTATGTCTTATTAAATTTAAGTAACTAAACGAGTTTGCATACATCACGCTAGCATGAGGGAAGTTAATTTTCATATAACAAACTTGAAAAAATGAAATACTGTGATAAAACATAGAAAACATAGACTTATTCCAACTTTTATGGAAATCTGAAAACAATTAATGTTTTGGCTGTTATGCTGCTCCTGGTTCTATTTGTCTGCAAAGTTGGGAAAACAATGCTACACATTATAATGTTAGGAGGAGGTCCAGACAGGATTGAAATCAGGGGTGGGGATACTTGGGATGATAAAACTACACCAAAATATGAATAACAGCCTTTTATAATGTTAAATCCCCGTAAGACAACGTACTGTGTTTAGTCAAGTTATCGTGTTCCTGTGTTTACTGAGTTTTTTCTTTAATAACTCAGTAAATATTTATGCTATAATGATGAGAGAGGGCTTAAAACTATTGCCTCACTAATCTCCATCTTTTTACAAGCATTAATTTTACAATTGGGGCTTTTCTGACCCTTTTTGGGCCCAAAAACATAAATTTTAACAATTAAAATCCCCAAAATGGGGGTTAGAGTATTCTGATTGTTTTGCCCAACAAACTTGTCCAATTGATTATAGAAAGGAATGTCCTAACCAAGTTTTAAGTAAATCGGACAACAAATGTGACCACGAGAGTGCAAACAGATATATGCCCCTGAAGGAAAGGCAAAGTGTTAGTTAGTTTTACAAGTAGTCTACTACTATTTTACTTGGTGGAATGCACTTCCTGTTTCCATAAATTTTTGGTCCAGTGTCAGATAGTTTGAACCTATATATTATACTTACACTGAATAAATCATTTCATTTTCAATAGAGGGCTGATAAAGATATTTCCTGTTAAAAATAGGATTCAAAAATTCTTTCAAACTAGAACGACAGATCTTGTAATCATGTACAACTCCTTACCTTTATTTCAAAGAAAAAATTGTAAATGTTGTAGTTATGGAAGGAAGTAAAATAATTAAAGACTATGCAAAAATGAACAAACAAACTTTGGAACATGTGTTTGACAAAAAATCTAACCCCACTAGAAATATTACTATTATTATTTAAGTTATGCACTCGTTTAAAGTTGTAAAGATAATTTATGGACACCCAGTATAATTTTTAATGACCCCCATAAACGTGTTCGGGGATCCCCAGAAAAAATGTCAGGTTGGTCTTGGGCTTAAGGTTCACCGTCCAGGTCATGTAACAGTAACACGTCCTGAAGGACTCACCCTGGGCTCTCCCGTGATGGTGGCCAGCATGTCCACATCCTGCAGGAACTTGTTGGCCACCTCCAGGAGGGCGTCCTTGGGCCACTCCATGAACCAGTCGATGGTCATGTAGTTGATCAGGGCCGGGTACTGCCGCAGCCTCACCCTACAACATATGAATCATATGAAGCCTAAAGTAATTTCATAAACTGCCCTAAACTAGACTGGACATTTACATTGATATTTATTTTCGGTAATCTTATCTCATAATTTTCATCCATGTGATTTTATTTCTAGGTATTTTTCATCAAATTAATTATCCACTTTATTTTTTCTTTGGATTTTGGATTCAGCTCAAAGCCGTCACACAGGCTTCAGTGTCCGTGCCGGCTTATTTCCATGACCAATAAGCTTATTCCCAAGAGCAATAAGCATAAAAAGCTTTTACTTCTCTAGAGCATCTAAACATTTTTGGATTCAGTACTTTGTGTTAAATTTAGTATAAACTTGAGGTGGACTGACATAGGAAGCTCTTAACATATATTTAAACTAGGGGTGTGTGAGTAGTGATTTTTTTGATCGAGTCAAGTCCAGTTGAGTAATGCCAATTATTTTCGAGTTTTGAGTATTTTTGAGCGAGTATATGCCATTAGTTGGTAGTTTCAAATAGTGTAATGGGATTTGGATACTATTCCAGATTTGATAATCTAAACATGGTTTCTAACTAATACATGACTATCAATACAAATTTATGGCCAGTACAATCAAACTAGATTAAGTATTGACAAACAAAATGTTTGACATTTGTTTTTGGCCAATTAACCCTAGCAGTGGCCAATGGTGGAAGTGGGAAATGGCAGGCTAAATTTGGCGATTTTGCAGACCTTTTTTAGAAAAATTGTATAAATTCAATTTTGATTCATTTTGATCGGAAAGAACAGGAGATTCTAGAAATAGTAAAACAATAAAGATCTAGGAATGTTATTTTTTTCGGTAAAGTAAAAAGAATAAAATGAATTAGAATTTTTTTTGAAATGTCAAAAGCAGCCTCGGAATTTTTTTTCCTACAGATTTTGTATGGAAAATTCATTATATACATTTTGTAGACAATCTAATTCCCTGTATAGAAATATATAACATGTGGCGAAAAAATTTTTATTGTATGTTTTAGGGGTGTAATATAATAACAAACGGAGAACCGATAAAAGTGGAAACTGTACAGTGTTAGTTTGTGTTAGAAAAAGGTTACATAATATATGTAACAACTAATAATGATATAATCATATTTTTGTAATGCTAATGAAGTAAGGAATCTAAAAAGTCAACGTTTATGGTAAAAATTATTATCACTTATAATTATTTGTATACAAAAGAATGTTTTGATATTTTTGCGTATTTGTGAAAAAAATAAATTCCACAGTATTTAGTATATAACTTTTTTATAGAATTTTTTACCCAAAACCAATAAAAACATGTTGTAGTAAATTCAATTACCTACATACACTATTTGCCACACTTCAGTAATATTTATGCATAATATAATGCATAGATAGTACTGTTATATACACTCTAACACTTCACTAACACTAATACTCTGAAATAATAACATAAATAGATTTAACCCCTTAACTTACACACGAATCCCACTCTCTATTAATTTTTTCTACATTTCTAAGAATACATACAAAAAAGTTACAACTCACGTATTAACAACTTAAGAATAAAAATAGCAAACGCTTAGGTACCTAAATAAATACAAGATGGCTTTCAGACGTCAGACGAGCTGGATAAAATATGACGAAGTAATTCGATGTTGCAGGAAAAAATATGTACTAGCAGTGCTGCCAATGGCAAAACTAAATTCTTCTACATTTATTCCTCTTCAAAATGACATATAATTTGAATAGTAACTATAACTCACAATGCACATAAATCCAATTTTCCAAACCCTCCAATTGCGTCGGTTTGCCATTCATTATAGAAACAAAAAACACCTGTTTTTATAAAATCATATCATCTAACCAATCAATAATTCATTCAAAAAATCAATACCACAATGAAGCACATCTGTTTAGCTGTGCAGTGGTACCACCTGCAACTTCATGTGGCAAAAGTTATCCGAGCTGGGTAATTTAAAAAAAGTCATGTTTTGGTATTTTCATAGCTTCAGCTGCAGGAATAGCGTTGGGCCTTTCATTCATTCGATTTCTAATCGTCGTAACATTGTTATATAGCTGCTACACGGTTCGTTTATGTAATAAAATAAAAGTTCAGAATATGATCTTTCGAATGGTATATATATATATATGATTCACTTTTGAGTGGATTATTAATGGTTATTTTACAATGCAAAATTTTCGGTCATGAACCGACACAAAGCGTCGGCTGCCATTCTAAGGTGACAGGGCGAACCGACGCATTGCATCGGTTGGCCATGGCTAGGGTTAAACACAGTCCAGTTGTCATTGGCCAATATCATCTGGTCTGGACATCGCTTATAATCAATATTAGATGGAAAAATCGTTAGTTATGGCCGATATTAAGTGGCCCGGTCAACACTTTTGCTGATATTTTGTATACCGTCGTCATTTTTGGCCTTTATTACGTGATCCAGTCGTAATTTTTGGCCGATTTTATGTTTTCCGTCATCATTTACGGCCAAAATTACACGATCCAGTCGTCATTTTCGGCTGATTTGACGCAATGCCATCCTTACTTTGATTTTACACAAGTAAAATTGAATTTATTTTCTTAAATCATTTTACATACTACTACCAATATCCACAAAAACTGACATATCTCCTACATAGCTATTAGAAATTATTATTACAAATTCTGTTGTAGTTGGATCTAAACGATTGACAGAACTGTTTTATTACGTTTTTAAGTTAATGTATTGCGGTTTGAGAGTGAATTATTAATATTGTTTAGCATGTATTAGTTTTGTATTCCCAGTATTAACTTTTAAAACAATAAGTATTTTTATTGGATTCGTTTTTATATCAAATTCAGAAATTTGCATAGATTATTATTAATTTGTAAGAAGTACTTGAACTACTTTGGTACAACACTGACAGACATCACAGGTCTTCATCGTACTGCAGATGTCACAGATCTTCATCATAATGTTATATCAGTCAACCAATAGTGCCTTGTATCGATTGAAGGAGAATCGGTCGCTAATAACTCAAAATAATCAACACCCAAACCTCCAGTTTCCAAATCGCAAAGAAATGTCCGATATTACACTCAACGCGGTGGTCCAAATCACAAAAAAAATTTGATTACATAACAGGAAAGTGCAGTGATTGTCATCGTCATCACCCATATCGGAATTTGAAAGTTAAATCGAGGTTGATCAAAGTAGTTTTGTTTTTATGTTGTTGTAATATAAATAATTTCAATTTTTTAAATCATTTCAAGTAAGTTTAAGTTTTTGGCAATTTAAACAAGTTTTTAACTAAAATGTTACTTAACAATCAATATAGAAATTACAAGTTGGTATTCTTGTGTGTTTTGCCAAAATATCCCGATGTGAAGTGGCATTGATACTCTCCTTCTGATAGCCCGATAGCGTACTTACTCTTATGGTCATGAAAACCAACAGTATTGGGTACCAAAAGTAATTATTTTGCTGTCTTAGATTCAAAACAAAAAAGCGAATATATCTATACATACACTCTAAAATCCCATGTTTCTGTAAAATGCTCGGCGGCATTGGCAACTCTACCAGGGGCAAACAGCAGACAACTTAAAAGATAGTTTTCTGTATTTGTTAGGTTATGAGAATTGAAAATTATTGTTAGTTGTCTGTGATAGTATGTTTGTATTTTATTACAGATAGTAATTACTAATTTTATAATAAATAAAAAATATCAAGAAAGAAGATGAGGACTGGTTTTCCATATGTACAATAGTTAAATAATAAAATCTAACCTGAAAGCATCTCCGATTGGGCTCATGCAAAGCACAATGTGTAAGTTGGATCGGACTCTCTCAATGAAGAAGTTATACATGGCTTCGGCTGTTGGCATGATACCAAGTCTCTTGGCTATGTCAAACAGTGTATTGCGGATCTGCAATTTTAATAATAAACTTAAAAACATGAAAATATTTGTTGTTCGTTAATAATTATCACATTTGTGATGGAAAAATTGTATTAGTTATATTTTGTAATAAGCATATGTGTACTTGTAAATATACAGAGTGACACTTGTAAGGTATCTCAAACAAATTTCAGATGAACTACTTGA
The DNA here is from genome assembly GCA_963675035.1 of Allygus modestus. Lineage (NCBI taxonomy): Eukaryota > Metazoa > Arthropoda > Insecta > Hemiptera > Cicadellidae > Allygus > Allygus modestus. The sequence goes on along the minus strand of OY776114.1, from coordinate 77,981,837 downwards.
CCTAAAAGGAAGAAAACAAATTATTTTCCACTAAAACTACATCAGGGGAAACAAAGTAAAAACATTTTTTGATCTTGTTTAAAATACAGCATAATCCAAAAGATTAGGGTCGCTAGTTTGAATCTCTGAATTTCCAAATGCAAACAGATGACAGGATTTACATAATTTTAAAGCCCTGCAACAGACAAACATTTTCATGATGACAAAAGTCACTTATCTTTATCCGTTTAACAACAGCGGCCATTTTTGTGAAAATTATTGACATTTTTTGAATGCCCTGTATCTACTACACCATAAGATACATTCTGTTCCCATTTAAATTTCTTACTCATAATATACTCAGCTTTACCCTGATATGTTAGATAACAGCATTTAAAACAATATTAGAAAAACAAAAAAATTATTAAAACATGTTTATATGCCCAAAACTCAAAAAACTCAAATAGAGTACCATAGTGTATGTTAACTTGAACATTAATCAGGAAAAAACTTAAATGAATCCAAATGTTTGGGCCATTTATGTGCAAAACAGTGTGTTAACTGATTTCACTACAGTAGACGCTCTTTTATCCGGAACACTCTACTAACCGGCATCAGCCAAGCCCCTCATAAATCACCAGTGCACTGGACTATGTGTCATTTTCAGTGTTTAAACTTGTACTCTATGTTTTACTTCACAGCTTTGTCATGCACAAATATATGTTTCGTTCATTTGGGGTTTTCTATGGAGTGAATTATCTTAAATACCCCCTTTAAAAACGCTGTTTGTTCTATTATCCGGCAAAATATGTTATCTGGCATGGCCCTGGTCCCAAACGTGCCGGTCCAATATAGTTTTTACGATTTTATTTTTACTTGTGTTTCATATCAATAATGAAAGATGCATGAGATGTGTATTTTGTTATCAAATTGCTTCGGCGCTCCATTCACTAAGCTCAATTCAAAAACATTATTATCATTGTGAATATGCAAAAATACACCCAATTACAAAGCTATGTATATAATAATTACTATTAATTATATAACTACCTCATCAAATTCTTCATTTTTATACAAGTTGGCGATTTCTCCACTGCTCAGAACATTATTGACAATCTCTAAGAAACTTTCTTCTACAATCTAAAACATGTTAGAAACAGAAGTAAATTAGTTATATTGAAAAACTTAAACTAAATTTAAACCATGCAAAGATTATATAATATCTACAACAGAACTCCACAGCCATCCTAGTTGACAGCGGTTAAAACCAAAACGGCAGCAGATAATTGGACACTACTTTTAGGAGTAATAGAAAGAAAAACCTTTGAACTAAAGTGAACTAACTTTTCAAATATTACAAATTATTGAGAATAAGATACAAATTACAAATGGTAACTTAAAAAAAGCATGCTAAGGCTCATAGCACTCATTTGTATACTCACAAAAATCAACTTGGTTGATTTTCCAATCTGCTTCCTGTTTTGATTGTTTCCTCTCAAATTGAACTCAAAGGGAGAGAAAACTTAGTTCTGAGACAGTTTAAGACTTATTTTATCACAATAATAGGTAGCTAATATTGATAAAAATGTAATGCTAAATAAGATCTTTGGTTTGATAATGCTTCTGTGTGGTCCAACCTGAGTATCGTTGAAGAGGAATGAGGTAGGGGCGTCTCTGACTCCTGTAGCGTGGTACAGCCCCTTCAGATCCTCCTTGAACTCTGGGGTTTTGTAGTGCTTGGTGATCTCTATTTGGAAGGTGGTCAGTTGTGAGAGCCAGGCGGCGATACGGGCGAGCGACTGACGGCCACTGCCCCCTGCATCACACCAATAATACCAGTATTACTGAAAAAGATTACTTCTCTCTATTTGTGGCTTTACTGTACAAAAAAAAAAAAAAAAACACCTCAAAAGAATTCTGATCATCTAGAAAACAATTCTATCAGGACCCTGGCAGGTCCATTTGTTAACATTTTGCTTGGCTTGCTTATGCAATTCCTGCTGTGCTCGGGACTTCAGAGTGTTTTTTTAGAGAAATGCATCTGGGTTGTCTTGGAATCTTCCAAGCTGGGGGATTGTTCACCTGTCGTTTTGTTAAAATTAAAAGTGTAGTATAATCGGCATACATTACTGTATTCCGATTTTGGTTTTTCAATTCTATGGGGAGATAATTTGTGCCTAGAATAAAGAGTTTCGGTCCCAAGATTCCAGAACCCAAAACATCATGAAACTTGTTTTTCTCTGGTCATTACAAGGAATATTCAAGCATCAATTACAGCAACAGCAAGTAAAATTTATCTTAATATATTACAAGCTAGCAGTTACATATTTAAAGTGAGAACATAAATGAAAAGTTCTTAGATTTTATATTGATTGGTATATGTTCAAAAGATATCAATACACCAAATTTATAATAATAAGTCTTAGTATAAGATTAGTAGGGATGTGCGAGTAGTGATTTTTTTTAAAATCGAGTCGAGTAGGGTAGTCCCAATTATTTTCAAATTTCGAGTATTTTTGAATTTCGAATATTTTCGAGCGAGTATTTGCCATCAGTTGGTAGTTTAAAATAGTGTAATGGGATTTGGATACCACCCTAGATTTGATAATCTAAACATGGTTTCTAACTAAAACAAGAGTAGCAATACAACGTTTTGGCCAGTACAATCAAACTAGATTACGTATTGACAAACAAAACACGGTTTGACATTCGTTTCCGGCCGATGAAACAGGGCCCGGTTGTCATTTGGCCAATTTCACCTGGTCCAGACATCGCTTATAATCAATATTAAATGGCAAAATAGTTAGTTACAGGCAAAATTATGCGCTGCGATCGTCATTTTCGGCCTATTATATGTGATGCGATCGCCTTTTGCAACCGTTAGTACGCGTTTTGGCCGGTCACAATCGTTCGCGGTCGTCATTATCAGCCGATTTTACGTGATACGATTGGATTTTGTGGCTGTTACTACGCGTTTTGGCCGGTTGCAATCGTTCGCGGTCGTCATTTTTGGCCGATTTTACGTGATGCGATCGCCTTTTGCGGCCGTTACTACGTGTTTTGGGCGGTCGCAATCGTTCGCAGTCGTCATTTTCGGCCGATTTTACGTGATGTGATTGCCTTTTTCGGCATTACTACGCGTTTTGGCCGGTCGCAATCGTTAGCGATCGTCCAGAAATCGGGGGGAAATACTTGCTTGAACTTTCGAGTAGTTTTCAAAACTTCAAGTCGAGTTTGAGTGTTAAAATACTCGGCTGAAAACTCACAGTTTTGAGTACTTGCACACCCCTAAAGATTAGCTATGTAAAACCTAAGTAATAACCTTGGTGATAATCTATGTCTATGTCCAAAATCTCAACTGAAAAATCTGAAGTTCCTTAGAGATAGATTGAATAATCTATCTCTAAGGAACTTCCACGGCAAAATGGATCATGGAAAATTCTATTTATTACTTTGTTTGGCCATACATACTGTTCTTTTCACTAAGATTTGTTATACAAAATATATAAATATGAACATTAAATCTTTAATACACAAAAATGTAGTTTCTCACCAACTCCAACGAGCAGGACATTGCCTCTGGGCTGAGAGATGACCCTGACAATGCGACAAACATGCTCCACGGCGTCTCGGAACAAGACGAGGTCCATGTGGACGACTCCGGGCGAAGTGTTGTATTCGACCATCTGCTTCTCGATGAACATACGGAGCACGTTCATGTCTGGGACATCTTCATACAAACCGTACTGGTTCATAAAATCACCTGCAAAACACTTAGTAATATTAGAACCTTTTCAACAAATGTGTTTTGTTATACAAATGTGAATAAGAGGTTGATGTAACTGCAACATAATAAGTGAAATTTGTTTAAAGTCAATGAATTGTGTATTCTAATTTGAATTTAAATTAATTAATACTATAATTGTTCTAGTCGGGATCTGAAAAATAATGTATAAGGCAGTTTTATTTTTAGCATCTGGATTACATTACCATCAACGATTTAGTAGATTGGGAAAATAATATATAAACAGTTAGCACAGGAGACTGACACAATGGCAGGAGACATAGACACAAAAACACTTGATATTTCGTCCTCCTTTATGTATCTCTTGTGCTACACCTGTTTTTATTCTCTTCAGGTAAGCTAGCTGTGTATCCTTTCCCCAATTTACCAATTCTTCGCAACCTAGAGCTTTTTAAAATGAACCTAAAGCGCTAAAAAGATAATTTCTGTGAAGGAAATGGGAACAAGATACTTACAAAATACAGGAGAGGATTTCGATGGGCAGACGTTGCTAAATGTCACATCAAAATGTTTTCCAAGCTGGCTGTTGATCTCATTTTTAAACCAATCTCGGTCACTGAAAATAAGAAAGATTTAAAAAAATAAAAGAACAGAAATTAATACACTTGTCTCTTATCTAAAATAATTAAGTAATAAGCTAATTTAAAGTTTTTGCAAAGACTATAAACGCCTATAAATATAAATTTATCTATATTTTTAAGTCATTTTTAATAAGAACACTAAATTAACTTTTGTGTTTAAACCCTCCAGGTGTTATGTGTCGCTATTGCAACACAAAACACATCCGCTGGGGTGTTTATTGTCGCTACGTCGACAGTCAAATAGCGTTTACGGAGTAAGCTCTGGGGCGCATTGAATCTTAATGAACCGGATCGAAATTGGTGGATTGTTTACGGCAGATTCTAAGCTTTCTCCTGATGTGAGTCTGCAGAGGCTTTTTACGTTCGTACCAATCATACTTTAGCAGACAGCTGAAGTGTGAAGTTTTGTTGTGCGCCGCTAACCTCACTTCGGGAATGGTGTTGTGTTGAGATGATTTTCGTTGTTTTTATTTGTGATTATTAGTTTATATACTTTGTATCCTTATAAAATTTAAAACAAATTGGCTATTTTGAAAATTGTATATTCTAGAACCGTTTATAATATGATGGAGCACAAACTTAAAACTTTTTTTATTTTTAGCGAATTTCTTTTATAGGGAAGAAACTATTACCGTAGGTGGCATGGTAAGACTTAAGCCCGAGACCATGATAAATTTTTGTTTTGAGGTCCCCAGATGCCAAAAACATATATATATATAGATATTTATATATGTCCGTTACCACGATAACTTTTGAAAGAAACACCCGATTTTGATGAAATTTGGCACAAATGTGTAGATTAACATTTATGACTTTAAGTTCAAAAACCAGATCGATCAGACTATGGGAAGGGGGTTTTATGGGGGTTTTAAATTTTCCAAACATCAGTTTTTTTGAATTTTTCCCTTAAAATTTTAAAAACACTCAATTTTGGTTATAGTCATTTTATAGAGGTTAAAAAAATAAATAATTCGGTATTTTAAATCATTAACCTAGGTTAAGCGGTTGTAGAGAAAAGTCAAAAAACGCGTCGATCAAATTTCCCATGTAAATCTTATGGGAAAAAGGTTTTTGGAATTTATTCAGATAATTTCACTAAAAACTTCACATTTATTTTTACCAATCAGTTTAGCTCTACAAAACAATCATTTTGGTGTTTTAATTGTTGTTCTACGTCCAACCGTTGCAGAGATATTCAAAGTGCTAAACACAGTACGTTGTCCGATGTTATCCTTATGGGGAATAAATAAAATTTGATATCTCGATTATTTATGAATGTATATTGATCAAAATTGGTATGTGGCTTCAACGAGTTGTGTTTTGTTGATTTTCCCCGTAGCATCAAACCTGCATACTCGGCCCCATGTTATTCATATGGAGACTAAGTAAAGTTTTATATTTCCCTTAGTTATGAACCTAAATTAGTAAAACTTGGTATGTAGCTTCACCTGGTCGAGTTAAATTAATAATTGCAAAAATACACATTTCTTATCTTCCTCGTTGCAGCAAACCTGCAAGCCAGGAAACACTTGATATAATCAAGCCGTAATGTCATTCTTATGGAGAATAAATAAAATTCTATATATCACTTATTTATGAATGTATTTTTGTCAAACTTGGTAAGTGGCATATGTACATATATATGTATTAGTGTATATATGTATAGTGTGTCAGGCACATATATATGTATTGGAAATTTGCTGAGTATGCAGCTTTGCTGCGATGGGGGTATTTTTGTTTCCTTTTATAACTTTTGTGAGATGTTTTATATATATATATTCTGAACATGATTTTCTGAACAAGAAAAACTATACAATAATTAGGGGTGTGCGAGTACTCAAAACTTTGAGTTTTCGGCCGAGAATATTAATACTCGAACTCGACTTAAAGTTTTGAAAACTACTCAAAAGTTTGAGCGAGTGTTTCCCGCCGATTTCCAAACACGACCAAAATGCCTAGTAATGGCCGCAAAAGGCGATCGCATCACGTAAAATAGGCCGAAAATGACGACCACGAACAATTGCGACCGGCCAAAACGCGTAGTAACGACCGCAAAAGGCAATTGCATCACGTAAAATCCGCCGAAAATGACGACCGCGAAGGACTGTGACCGACCTAAACGCCTAGTAATGGCCGCAAAAGGCGATCGAATCACGTAAAATCGGCCGAAAATGCCGATCGGACTGCGCAATTTCGGCCGTGACTAACGATTTTGTCATTTAATATTGATTATAAGCGATGTCTGGACCAGGTGAAATTGGCCAAATGACAACCGGGCCCTGTTTCATCGGCCGGAAAAGAATATCAAACCTTGTTTTGTTTGTCAATACGTAATCCAGTTTGATTGTACTGGCCAAAACTTTGTATTGCTAATCATGTATTAGTTAGAAATGTTTAGATTATCAAATCTATGGTGGTATCCAAATCCCATTACACTATTTTAAACTACCAACTGATGGCAAATACTCGCTCGAAAATACTCAAAACTTGAAAATAATTGGCACTACTCGACTCGACTCGATTAAAAAATTCACTACTCGCACACCCCTAACAATAATACAGTTTGGAGTGTTTTTAAGTTTTTTACATTTATTTGAATAAAACGAAGCAAAATCACAAAAAATAGGTAAACATTAAGACCATTATTAAAGACACTTATCAAAAATCAACAACTTTTATTAATAATTTTATTTCAACATCAACATACTATTAACTTTTTATAGCACTATAATGTACAAAATCTACAACAGACTGATACTGTTTTCCTATATGTTTAAATAATCAATATTAATCCTTCATAACAAAATTAAATAGTAAAATTCTGAGATAAAAATGTATACACTTTAACATATCAGTACTCGTATTTATTTTATAAAAAACTGATGTTGTAAAAAAATGGTCCTAGTAAAAAAAACTAGTTAAAACATCCACAGACTAGATTATTTTATATAATTTATAAATAACAATTTGAGTGTTCTTGGGTTTGAGATATTTATAGAAAATTGGAAAATTGCATTTACTCCCCCTCTCCATCCAATGGCTCACTATCCTCGTAAGAATATGTTATGTATCAATCAAGGACATTTAAAGTAACATCTACCTAACTATTAAACCATAGCAATTGTTCATTATTTTTAATTTTGTTGTCTACTTTAAGCTAAATTCATTGTACAGGGTGCTTCTTGAGATATTTTATTTGACACTGATCTGGAGAACCGATGTGTACAATTTAAAGTCAATCAGTTCAGCCATATCGAGATTATTTCACAAAAACTCTCTCACAATTCCCAATTTGTATTACTTAAAGTAATTAAGTTCTTTTCTTTCCCTCACAATTTCCAATCAGTGTTACCCAAAGCAATAGATTATCTACCATAATGCAATCTAAAACAGTAGTGTTGATAATTTTAGCTTACAGACAAATATTTATAAATTAAGAGAACAAATAACAAATACTATGCTTTGAAAAAAGAATTGGGGAAATGATATTAGAATAGAAATGTGGAGTTTTAACTTAACTTGAGCTAAAATATAAAATGAGAAACCAAAATGTCTGTTTGATTGTTTAGAGAGCAAGAAAGAACTACAAAAAATAGTTTGAACATGGTTACCCTTCATCGATGAGCCGGTCACTAAATACTCTGAAGCATTCATGAACCCACAGGCGGAAAAATGATATTTTTGTGTTGATGTTCTCTTTGTTACTTCGTAAAAGTCCTTGAAATATCTGTGAACAATGGAACAGTTTACTAGCTAGTATCCCACTCTCCATACGAGTATCTCACAGACTTAAAAAGCAATTCAGTGTAAACTTAGAATGTACAACAACACAGTGAAAGCCTGGATTTAGAAATATTGTTCATAACAGCAGTTTATTTTAGTGAGATAAATAGAAATAAAACATATGTCACATAAACCCAATAATATAATATTTCTTCCTTAAGAAACATGGGAACTTTGAGCGGTAATTGTTCAGAACTCTGAGATCCAAGTGGAAAATTAATTTTTTTCGAAACATCTAACCAAAAATCTGTTTTATTTGACTCATCAACTGTTAAAATCAGTGATCAAATGTGGTTAACTGAACACAAATTTCCTTAGGAAATTAAGATGTAAGAAGATTTGCCTTAAAATAATACAGATGTAATTAATGCTTCAGGTAACAGAACAGGACTGGTGAGAGGGCGTACGTCGTTTTATGGTAGTAAATATAAGGACCCTTCAAGCTCTAAAATAAAAAGTAAAACATCTAGGGCTTTAGTAGAGTTGTACCTGCACACCACATATTTGATAAAAAATGATACGTTACTAGGTTTCTAGGTCTGCATACATTCAGACAAGCAGACCGATAGACATAATGAAAAAAACTACTATTATTTGGGTTCAGGGAGAGATAAAATAAATTATTTCTACTAAAATTAAAATAAATAAATGTGTGTGGAAAAAATACGAGAAAGGAAGTAAAAGCAGTATAACTAACAACACGTGAGTGTATTCTGTTTTTAAATATTTTTTTAAGTTGATATAAATCAGTTTAAATTCAACAAACACTTACCTTAGAAATATCTCGGAGATTGAACAAGTAATGCATCTTGGCCGGAGTAGGAAGCATCTTGCTGACAACATTGTTGTACAGGCCGATGGTCATCAAGGTCAGCTCATCACCTAACATAACAACTCGCGTGAATGGAAAACTATGAAAATAGAAACAAACTGACTACTTTTGTAACTCTGTTGTAAAACTCAACAATGGCAAAGGATATTGTCACTGTGCTCTTGTTCTGATATATACCAATAAGACTGAGTCAGAGCAGATATGGATCATATATTATTCCAAAATTCTTGTGTCAAGAGTCAACTACTTGAAAGATTTATATGCTAATTTACAATACACAAACGACAATAAACCCTTTTATTAGTTTGTAAATTAAAGAATAACATTATGGCCATTAACCAAGTTGCTAAAAAAACGAGGTAACCCTTTAATTTTTTATATTTAATTTAAATTTAAAGTAAACAAAAAGTAGTAGCATTGTGTGGTTTAACAGTCTTTTATGTAGTAACAAACAAAATATGGAATATTCAATTTGCAGTTAAACTTACATACTTTCATACATACATCACATAGGTTAAGTTCAATCAACTATCCTTTTTCTCTAAAAGACATATGTCTAACTTGTTTTTACTTTACTTTCTGCGCTGTTGCTCTGGTAAACCATAATAAGGAGTAGTCTTAAAGGAAACAATCTTTCTGGGATTCAAAATAGAGGTCCAAAAGAGGTTTTGAGTTTCCCAGAGTATCGAGTTGTTGAGTTTGCCTAACTCTCGTGCATGGGAAAATCTAAAACTGTATAGATAAGAATCACTGTAGTGGTATTCTAGTGACACTTACAAGAGTGTTTGACAAGCTCATCAAAGAACTGCAAGTGCTGGCTGAGCATGGAGCCGTAGATGCGTACAATCTGGGCCTCAGCAGGGAATGTCATGTTGATGGTACAGAAGCGACTCAGCAGCCGGTTGGTGATCTGGTTCCTGCCACCGCCAGGCGGACCCATGGACCCCAGCAGCAACATGCCCTGTGGAATATACAGTGTCATGTTCTGCGGAGTATATGGGACGCCACTGTGATGGTACAGAAGCACCTCATTAGCCTCTATTATAAAATGCAAAGCAATGACCACTAATGCCCACACATGATTCCCCTGAGACGAAATTTGATAAGCAATATGATAAGCTTCGCTTGTTCATCTGATTTCAGTTGTATAGTAAAACTAGATGTTACCCGCAGGCTTCGCCCCGCGAATGATTTTTAAAAACGATGACAGTGGTGTGTGCTGCATTCTGTGGTTAGCTTGTGGAACTACTACGAATCACGATCAGCTGTTTGCATTTTCATCAGCTCAAACAATCATGAATGTCTATCAGGAATACATAGGACTTTGAACCCCTGTGGGGCAAAGCCCTATAGGATTTTTGCATCTTTAATGTGCCTACTCAGAACTATCAAGTACCTCTCTGCCAAATTTCAGCTCAGTCAGTCCAGTGGTTAGAGTGTGATTGAACCACAAATATCTAAACAAACAAACATACAAACTTACAAATTTTCACATTTATAATATTAGTAGGATTAAATCACTCAGCTGATTGGACTCCAATGTTTAAAAATGTGTTTTAACACACTTATATTTAACTAGCTGAAGTACCCGTTCTTCGCACAGGGGTTTTCTTTACCCGCTCTATAGTCAATGTAATTTGCATTTTAGTTAGTTTGAAACAGCTCTCCTTGCTTCTGCTCTTTAAGCTGTCAAATGAAAGTGTCCACAGCTGTTTGCATTACAGTTTATGAATGTTTAATTTCTTCTGAAATGTAAACATTGAAACTTAGGACGTTCACAAGCCGTAGCCCGAGGGGATTTTAAGAAAGTGAATAGGCCTATGTGTTGCATAAACTCAATAATATCTACCTTTGTGTAAAGTTTCAGCCCAGTCAGTTCAGTAGTTTTTGCGTTTACCCGGAACATCAGTCAGACAGACAGACAGAAACCACCTCTTCTTTATAATATTATAGATGTTTCACCTCAGATCGTTTTTATTTTATTGTCAGAATCTCAAAAATGTTACTTGAGAAAAAAGGTTGAGTTAATGTTACTTAAATGTTGTTAACCTCAAACCTTATCATTATCGTTTTAATGTTTTGAGCTTTGTTCTTTAAGGATTTGTCATAATACAACTACTTTTAGTAGGGATGAGTCGATTTTTTTCGATCCCGACTCCAGTTCCGATTCTTACAATTATATTCTTGATTCTAATTCCATCGATTCCTAATAATAGGTGAAATAGCAAAGTATTGTTAAAAAAAAATTAAAGACAATAAGTTAGCCAGTAATTGATTTTTATTTAATAAACTGAGACAATTAGTTGATTGGTGATTATTTTTCATTAATAAAATAAATATAAAAAAACTAAGTTGAATTGCATGCTTATTTTTCATATAATTTTTATGCTTTAAGTAACATAAATCTCCCATGATATTTTTTGAAATTGGTTTCCTTGTGATATAAAACAATCACTTTGGATATTAACTATTCCTGACCAACAAAAATACATTTGTAATGTTAATGTTAAATTTAAGTTAAGGTTTTAATTCTTGTATAAAAGTCAGAGAGCAATTTTTTATAATTTAATGATTGTAGATCATCGTTTTTTAAAAAACAGTAATGTTATTTAGCAGATTTTTGTAGTTAATATCAAACTATTTTTTAATGTAATTTGTACATAATTTAATGTTAATTGCACTAGTAAATTATAGTAAACAGACAAAAATCTGTTTAATCATATCATACTAATATTATAAATGTGAAAGTACAGATGTTTGTGCGTAACTCTGAAGTTCCATCACGTGAAAACTACCCGACCGATTGAGCTGAAATTTTGCAAAGAGGTACTTGAAAGTCCTGAGGAACATATAGGCATATTAAAGTTTCCATGAATTCCTTATGGACATTCATTTTTGTCTGAGCTGATGAAAATACAAACAGCTGATCTTGATTCTTGTAGTTCCACAGGCTAACCACAGAATGCAGCACACAAAACTATCATAGTTTGTATAAATGATTCGCGGGGCGAAGCCTGCAGGTAACAGCTAGTATTTAATATAAATTCATTATTCATGGGGAAAAACGTGGTTGTAAGATAATGACTCAAAGAAATAATGTTGGTCAGCCGACTGATTTATTGCTTTCAACCGAACCCCACTCCTACCCTCCCGCCTCGTCTACCTTCCTTATCTCCAAGGTTAGATTTTTTGCCCCTGACCCAAACGCTCCCCATGCCCTTGTAATACTTATCTTACATCACAGGTATCCATAAATAACTCACCTGTCATTGTCTCCTTTCATATGAGCTAAAAATAGATTTTAGGCTTATTTTTCTTTATTTCAGTCATATATTTTGTTAAACATTAGTTAGCGACGTAAATCTGAGTAAACGGCGGGAATAGCTAGACAATTTTCAACTAATTGTATCGAATTTTCTATGGTTAGCGGCGTAAATCTGGGTAAACAGCGGGTAATCAGTGGGAGTATTGACGGCCTGGGATCGATAGAATCGGAATCGACTTTGGGCCATCGATTCTCGATTGCGATTCTAAGCCTGAGAATCGGTGGAATCGAGAATTGACAATGGAATCGACTCATCCCTAATTTTTAGATAAAAGAACATGCATGTTTTTTTAATGATGTAATTATTTGTTATGAATGTGTGTGTCTAATGAATTTGTTAAATAACAGATTTGTTTTAGAAATTAAAAGCAATATCACATTGAAATATTTGCAAAATGATGATTTTTACAGAATCTAAGCTTAATAATATTTACTATGAGTATGTTCGGTAACATATGATGGGGTGGGGTCGGGGGTATGATTATGTGTTACAGTGTGTTATGTGGGGGAGGGATGGGGTTTGAAATTATGAAAATATTTGTTATTTGTTATGTTGTATAGCCCCAGAGATCTCTCACAAAAAAAAAAACATATAATAACCTTGTGTTTCCAATTAAATTTCTTGAAATTCTAACATAATTTTTTTTATTGTCAACTTACCTTGATGAATTTTTGGATTTGTTTCTGTCTGTCATACCAGAACCCGTAGTCTATCCACTGTCGTATCAGCTCCAGTGGGGGCTGAGACCCGTAGGTCTCCTTGGCAGGCATGTTGAAGTCGTCCATATAAGTGATCATCGTCTTGCCTTGACAGCAACAAATATTAAATTTTAAACAGAAATCAATCCCCTGAATCATAGTACTTTCCCTTAACTCACCCCTAGAGCCTACAAAATGTATCCAAAATGTCACTCAATCACAAGAAAATGTTTAAAAATCTTTAATATTGAAAATGATTGACTTTAGATAGGGATAAGAAGTTTATCAAGCCTGTCTTTATCAATCTTTATTTTAAAATAAATGCAAAATCTTCAGTATCAACTATGATGTGAAACTTCAAATTAACCTCATCTGATAAATAGGAGATTGAGAATAAAGGTACAAATCCTTCTGTAAGTTGTCTTCAATTGTGTTTTAAACTTCAAAACTAAGTTATTGGTGTTTTATATTTAGCTCCTCATAATGTACAATTAAACAAATTATTCAACCTTGTGAAAACAACACAAAATAATGCCACTTACCTCCAATTGGCACATAAACTCCTTTTGTTCTTTTCTCTACTCGACTTTCTATAAAATCTTGTACATTGACTGAAGTTGTCTGTGAATTAGAAAAAAATTTAGCACAGGTATTTCACAAATTTAAAGGCGCTTTCAAGCTTGCTAAATCTTTATATAATTTCTGAAATAAAATAATAAAAATTGTCTTGCCAGTGTTTTAAACTACCGGTACAAGTATTAAAAACCAATGATAGCTTTGAATGAAATATAGCCTTTATGATATCCCTAGATTAAGCATGTACAGCTCAGAATTCCCAAAAATCACTGTCATTTTCTTAATATGTGGGTCTAAATCCAAAATCTACATCTCACCGGTTTTGTTTGCCTAAATAACAGTCCACATTTTATTTATTATTCCTTGCGCTAAACAATATTGGGTTATGTTTTATTAACAACAGGTAATATCAAAAACTATCTTACATTGTCCAACCATTATGGACAATCTAAGTACTTCAATAAAAACTGTGTTTTCAACTGTTTTCTAGACAGATCAACGATCAGAACAATGATCAGAACAACGATCAGAACTTTTCACTAAAGAAGGAAAAGTACTTGTAAGTCTAATAAACCTACACAATTTGTTATTTAATCAAGAAACATGGAAAAACAAGAGAGACATATCAGCCTAATTATGTCAACCAACTAAGCTGCCAGGAGACATGCCACTAAAAAAGAGGAAGGTAATTTTGTACAAATAATAACTTCCAATTTTGTATTTACAGAATACCCCCGTCGCAGCAAACCTGTGTAATCAGCAAATTTCCAATGCATATATATATATGTGCCTGGCTACTACATAGAGCCACTTACCAAGTTTCTCAAAAATACATTCATAAATAAGTGATAAGTAGCATTTTATTTATTCTATATAAGAGTAACATTAGGGCTGAGTACACAGGTTTGCTACAACGAGGAAGATAAGAAATGTATTTTTTTTAAATTATCAATAATATACTCGACCAGGTGAAGCTACATACCAAATCTTATTAATTTAGGTTCATAACTAAGAGAGATATAAAATGTTACTTATTCTACATATGAATAACATGGGAGCCGATTATGAAAGTTTGCTGCTACGGGGAAAATCAACAAAAAGCTTTTTTGTGCAAATATCAATATACCACAACTAGTTGAAGCCACATACCAAGTTTCATCAATATACATTCATAAATAATCGTGATATCAACTTTTATTTATCCTCCATAAAGATAACATTGAACAACGTACTGTGTTTAGCACTTTGAATATCTCTGCAACGGTTGGACGTAGAATAACAATGAAAGCACCAAAATAATTATTTTGTAGAGCTAAACGTATTGGTAAATAAATGTGAATGTGAATTGATGAATGTGAAGTTTTTAGTAAAATTATCAGATGAAAATCCAAAAACCTTTATCCCGTAAGAAAAACATGGGAAATTTTATGGTCACGTTTAATGATTCAAAATACTAAATTATTTGTTTTTTTAAGCTCTATAAAATGGCTATAACCAAAATTGAGTGTTTTTAAAATTGTAGGGGGAAAATTTAAAACCCCCATAAAACCCTCTTCCCATAGTCCGATCGATCTGGTTTTCGAACTTAAAGTCATACATGTTACTCTACACGTTTGTGCCAAATTTCATAAAAATCGGGCGTTTATTTCAAAAGTTATCGAGGTAAGGACACATACATATATATATATGTACATATATATAAATTTGAACGAATAGTGTTTTTGTCATCTGGGGACCTCAAAACAAAAAGTTATCATGGTCTTGGGCTTAAGTCTTACCATATGCCACCTACAGTAATAGCTTCTTCCCTATAGGGGAAATTCGCTAAAAAGGGAAAGTATTGCTTTTATGGATATGTCGGCAGGGCCGTTGCGTGGGCGGGGCGACCGGGGCGATTGCCCTGGGCGCCTCGGCAAGAGGGGCGCCGTGGCAGCCAAAAGTAAAAGGCAATAATTGGACAAAATTAAGTTATTTGCAAAAAAAATATTTTTTAAGTTAGGTCAAAGAGAAATTTGAACAATACGTTGAATGTATTTTTTGAACAAATAGATATCTGACACTAATAACTTTAAATGTGCTATTTATACTAAGTTATCCCAAAATAAGTATTTGCTATAAACTGAGCAGCTGGATTTTCTCGTATACTCAGGGCCGGATTTAGGACCACCAGCTTAATGTGGGCCCCTAGGTTCAACCAGTTGCACGGGCCCTTGCTGCTGTCCAGCCAGGTTGGTGTGTTTTTCGTATGAGTGGTTTTTGTATGTGGTTTTGTGTGGTGCAAGCTCCCTCTGTGGTGTGGGCCCCTGGGCGCGCGCTCATGTAGCCTATGCTAAAAAATCCAGCCCTATGTATACTGTTATTATTAATAGCCTAATAATGAACTCTAATGTGTAGTGGGCACCAGCTCTTTACTTTCTTATTATTATACACCAATATTACCAGTTAGTCTATGATATTACATAGTCTGAAAGCCCCTATCCATGCACAAACTCTTTGCCGTGTTGCGCGGTTCTATTATTACACCCGATCTGAGGATGCTGACTCTTGGTAGACACTGACTTCACATCCTCAACCAAATTACCCCACGTACCCCTCCAACCACTCGCGTCCAATTGCCACTGTCAGTCTATCACATTGATGAGTTACGTGAATTATGCCAGTGCCCAAAATGGAAAAAAAATGTTGTCGGGAGCTCAGCGGCGAAAAACAAATATGGAAAGTGAATTACCGTGTGAAGTGTTACTGTCCAAAGCAGGCTTGATTTAGGAGCTGTACGCCCCTAGTTTCAACCTGTGGTGCGGGCCCTTACCGGTCAGGTTTAGCAAGCTGGTGACTTTTTTTGCTAAGTTGAGTGCCAAAACTAACTTGCGAAACACAACTTTGCAAACAAACATCTAGACGCGATGCGGCTTTGATCTTGTCTCTCCATCTCCAAGTCACGTTGCTCGTTGCAAGGTCGGATTTAAGCATAGGCTACATAGGTGCTAGCCTAGGGCCCGCACAACAGAAAGCCTTATACATAGGGCCGTACTTAGCTTTCACGCGCCCTGGGCAGGCCTGGTGGTGTGGGCCCTTGTTGCCGTCCAGACCTAAGTTGGTGACTTTTTTTAGACAACAGGGTCGTAAATGAGACACTGGACTCCCCTTTATGGGCCTGGGCCCCCCTGACAGACCCGGCCCCCAGGGCAGTTGTCCCCCCTTCCCTCCACCCGAGTACGGCCCTGCTTATACAATCAACAAAAAGTCACCAACTTGGACCTGGATGGCAACAAGGGTCTGCACCACTGTTTGAGCCTAGGGGCCTACAGCTCCTAAATCCGGCCCTGGCTTGTAGTGTGTTTTACCGTATCTGTTTATATATGTATTTGATAGTGTCACTCGCTGTAGCGTCGCTCTTTGTAGCGTCGATCGTTGTATGTTTGTGTTTTTTGTATGAATCCTTACATATAGGTTTAATGTTGGGTAGAATTGTAAATGAATTGGTTTATGGGGGAGGGGGCGCCTGACGAAATCTCGCCCCGGGCGCCAACAAACTACGCGACGGCCCTGTATGTCGGTTCTGGGTTTTATCAGTTTTGGGGGAAAATGGATCACATCTTATTAAATCTGATGTTAATCGGTTATAGTCCATTGATATTTACATAAAAAGCCCATTTTTGTGGCCACCTTGGCAGCAAACCTTCACATTCAATCCTAACGCTGAAGCAAGTGGCTTCATGTGATAGAGAGCTACGGTATTTATGCACTGGAATTTACTGACTACGCAGGTTTGCTGTGACGGAGGTATTTAATTCTGATCTTTCCCAACTTTTCTCAGATATCCCCAGGATTATGCCAGTTTCCCGTCACCTGAGCAGACATGTTGATAGACAGCAGAGTGTACTTGTTGCTATCCAGCTTGGACAGGACAGCCTGCGCAGTGGAGGTCTTGCCCGTTCCCACAATCCCTACCAACATCACTGGGTAGCCTTCCATCAGTAGCTTGGACGTTAGATACTCGTACCGCACAGAGTCCACCGTCGGCACTATGATCTTGAAAAATGGCAGCCTGCCACACAGGAACAGTATGTTACGTTAGATAGGATTACATCAATTGTGTTTGATGAAAAAGAAAACCTTCAATAGCTGGTGAACATCTGAGATTTAGTCTGTACTACAGTTCAGGACAATAAAATAAGAAGCTCACCTTTTTTTTGTTTTTGTGTGCAATTCAATGAAATCAAAGGAAAGAAATTTTGAAATAAAATACCACATTATCTGACAAGAAATTTGTATGTTGTAGTACTGCCTTTCTCATAAATTAAAGATCCTGAATCACTTGTCATAACAATAGCTACTGACCTACTGTGTTATACAGTTTTAACACAGTAAGTCAGTGTAAACCACTATAAAGAAACTAACAAATTAAATATATTACTAAATGAACGTATTTTCAAAGAAGTGGATGGTATTTTAAAAAAGTAGCTTAAGAGGAAAACAAATCAGAAATTATTAGGCTATATATTAAGTTAGCAAAAACTTATTTTAAAGAATAAACGCAAAGGGTAACGTTTATGCAATCATACTAATATTATAAATGTGAAAGGATGTTTGTGCGTAACTCTGAAGTTTCATCACGTGAAAACTACTGGACCGATTGAGCTGAAATTTTGCAGAGAGGTACTTGATAGTCCTGAATAACATATAGGCATATTAAAGTTGTGAAAATCCTATAGGGCTATGCTCCATGGGGGTTCAAAGTTCCCATGGACATTCATTTTTGTTTGAGCTGATGAAAATACAAAGAACTGATCTTGATTCGTAGAAGTTCCACAGTCTAACCACAGAATGCAGCACACAAAACTATCATAGTTTTTATAAATAATACATGGAGCGAAGCCTGTGGGTAAGAGCTAGTTATTTATATAATTACCAAGGCTGTAATGGTCCATAAGGTTAAATACCTCATATGTTAAATGTCTCTCAATCTGTATCACCCTCCCCTCCATTACTCCTCCCCATAATGTACCCAAAACGCCACCAAATGTTTTTCTATATACAGATTTACAAACCACTGGCAAGTATTCTGCCTTTATCTTAATTGATCTACCACAATCCACAAAATTCAATCTTCCTGTGATGTGATTGAAACTTGCGACAGAGGGCTGAGACTCACTCGGGGTCGTATTTCCAGTTGGCAGACAGCTCGGTCTCCCAGTTGACAAACCCCTGAGTCTTAACGTCTACGAAGTACTCGTAGACCGTGTCCTTCAGGGGGAAAACACCCTCCATCTCTCGGATGTAAGTGTCCACCTTCCTGCGACCGGCTTCGTTGACTCCCGCACACAGGGACCAGATCATGCTGTCAGGAATATTAACACTTGTAAGATTAAAATAAATTTACACATTTCTACAGTTAGGTTTTTACAGAAACACACAGTCTCTTGGAAAATATTGACACAGCTAACTTCAGCTACTTCACAGCTGCCAACTTTTATTTATATTTATTTTTATAAAATATAATATAGAGATATTACCTGCAATTCAGCAAAGCAGTTGTCTCGCAAAACTGTTCTTTTTAAAAGTAAATTTAAAACTTGGTCTCGCCAAATCAATGATAAAGCTCTCATAAAGAAAGCCGTAACTCCAAAATATGCAAGCGGAAATGTCACTTTATGAAATTTAAAATTGTGGCAACTCATACCATTACCATTTACAAAAACTGAGTAAAGTATTGACAGAAGGTCTAGTGCAAACCAGAGGCAAAATCTACAATCAATGTTGCTTTGTATATGCTAATTTTTTCTTACTGCGAAATGTGAGATGCATTCCCTAGTGTGAAAGCACCTCTAAGTATTATTTATTATTGACTATTTTGAACTGCTAGCCATCAAAAGATTCACATGACCAGGACAAAGCCGTTTATAAATTTTTAATAAGCAGTGTGAAATATGTGTCTTGTAATAAAAGGATTGGGAGCCTACACAGATGTTATGAAGGGAAGGAAGATTTCTTTAATTTTCCAGATTCCTTAAGAGATTTGGAACTGCTTAACTGCTTAGTTTCTAGTTTCCCCAATCGCAAGACACACTCTGTTTATCTAAATAAGCAATCAATAGGCAAAATCCTTATTTATTTATTTTTATTCGTTACATATATTTACAATTATGATTGCATTGCAACAGGTAATATATAACACATCAATAAGCCTTATACCAGGAAAACTCTTTTGAAAAATAAAATTTTAAAATTGGGCTTATGGAATTTAAAATCATAACAGCTGATCAAAAGCAACCAGTGAGCTGTTAAAGTTTCACTCACATGATTATGTATCGATATGTGATTTTACCCCCCGAGCAAAGCTCGGGCCCAAGGTACTACATCAGGGTGTCTACCAGCTCCCTAAAATAAAAATCGGAGACTTTTTGGGGACTTTTGGTGACTTTTATCATTAAAAATCAGTGACCTTGGAATTAAACCGTACCGATTTGTTTTATGTAAAAAAATCGAATATAGCTCACGATGGTACAAAACTTCAAACTAATAACAACCGCTGTGATTATATATTCCGTATTGGATGCTTAGGCATAAGCTTTAGTAGGCTAAACATTAATATGAAATCAGCACAACAATGTTAGGGTCTACCATAAATATAAAATTACAAAGAAAAAACAAGTTAAGGGATATTTCATTGCAGTGGTTCTTCCTTAATGCACAAGTGACCCACATACCTTGTATCCGTTCCATGTTGTGAACAAAAACACAAGCACAATAAATCTTGGTTCATGTCAAAAACACTAAGCCTAATTTAAACACAATTTAAACTCTATTTAAACACTTATTTAAACACAAATTGAAATATATTTTATAGGCATACTAATAACAGTTATCACTTTTTTAACTATCCTCCAACAACACCAGAGAAAACAAAACAAATTCCTATTAAAAACTTTAAAAACATCTTTTAGTTCTCTCTCAATATCTTGCATGAGCCGACAAATGATTAGTCACACAAAAAGCTGACCACAAAATTTCACTCTTGGTTATGTTGTCTTTTACTAAAAAACTTTCAATCCCTGACTTAGGCCTATTTGTGGAAGATAGGCATACTGCAATCCTGGCTGCTGGATGGTAGGACTTGGCCAACTTGCATTGAACTAGAACTTTGACATAACTTGGGCCTACATTTAAATGTTGGCTGTTGTATTGCAGGGATATTTGTGCTGAGGTAGAAGGAACTTCTGGGTTGAATGCATGTAAGGTCAACTGATTACCACGGTGACTGTGTAGATTAGAAACAAACTGCATGTGTTTTTTTCCCTTTTTATAAGATTTGATGTCAGTTATTCCGGAGTGGGACACATCAAAAGTGATTTTAAAAAAAACAACAAAAGGCTGTGAACTTGGCCTTTATTCTAAGCCACTTACACCACTGGTTTTATTCCATCCAAATGTCTTGAAACTGACACTTCCCAGGAATTTTGAGATTAAAATAAAAAGTTCCACTTTTTCTTAGGCCTAGCCACTAAATCATAAAACCACAAATCACTGATACTACGTAACTCACATTCACACGCAAGACTAACAGTCACATCAGTGACAATCACACGATCACGATCACGTGCGAACAACAACTGCTGAACCAATCGCTTAGAAGTTCAAACTCAATAAAACGATCAACAACAGACTACCAAATTACAACCTTATTAGTACATTTTGTATTAATTAATCATAACACTTTTCATATAATTTAAAATTAGCTTTATTAAATTCTTCAAACGCTCACAATGTTTAAAAAGGTTTCCGTTACATAATAACAGTAAAATATTTGTTTTAAAATTAAATTAATTGAATCCTAAAGTGAGAGTCTGTTCCAAATACCGACTCGCTCTCTATACTGTTCAGCTCTTCCAACGACAACTGCTGTGGTCAACATCATGTTAGGACATTATAAAAGAGGAAATAATTAATTATAATTAAATCTCCGGTGGTATTTATATTTAACCCTCTAGGTGCCGCCCGCCCGAATTCGGGCGGGCTTTGTTTACGTACAAGTGCCACCCGCCCGAATTCGGGCGACTTTGCAGACGTTCAGTTACAACGGTCTGAATACACTCTAGTTGTACTGAACTGCATTGAATCTGGTATCACCGTAAACGGCAGATTTCAAGCTTTACTCCAATGTCTGTCTCGAGAGGTTCTACTCTATGTTGGAAAGAAAACATCTGCGCCAAGATCTGTTACGTCACTGTTGTTTTCTGCTTTCTGTTTTGTTTACGTTTTCGTCATTTATTATTGCTTTTTAGGTTATATTCGATTGAAAATGTTGTTTATTATCATTAAAGTGCATTTATTATTGCCAAATAAAGTGTTTGAACAAGGTTATTAGTAAAAATATAAGCTATAAGTGATATTGTGTGTCTTGGTTGGTTTTACATGCATCTTTATGGGATTTAGGTTAGTACCATGGTGATCATATTTGGTTTTATCGTCATAGATATTTATCTTATGTATTTTACTAATAATGAGTATATATATTCTTGTCTCTAATTAAATTTTGAACAAAATGTATATCTTGAATTTTGTACCTGGTGCACAACCTTTTTTGTACATATATGGATACTTATGTAAAGTAAATTTTATTTTGCAATTTCTGGATTTGGCCCAATACTGGATTTTTTGTGTATAAAATAAGGACATAAAGGTATGTACTGTAAGATAGTAAATTTTATCTAGATTACAAAAATGTATAACAGTATACTATTTAGTGATAATTTAAATTTTTTGTTAATTTTCAAATAAAACCCTGTAAGAGAGCTAAAAATCACGTGGCATTTAGACAATTATGACAGGGCACCTAGAGGGTTAATAATTTGATTTTTACTACCATGTAATCTAATGCTTAAGCAATACATTTTTTTTTGGCAAGCGTTAACACTCTTGTAACCTTCATATCATACCACTCAACGACGAGAGTTGTTAGTGAGATGATGCAATCGGCAAAATATCTTATCAGGTAGGCAGTTAGGGCAGTATATGGGCTACTTCACTAGTGCTCGTGTTGCCTCTCTGTAAAAAAAAGTCTTCTGACGTAACAGTCTGTGCGACTGTTGATTGGCGCTAAAGTAAACAAATCTGCCCAAACGCTCTGGTTTCTTTTACCAGGCACCAGGATCGCTAGTCTACCCGGCTTTTTACGTTGCAGAGTTTATTTCAGTTTAATCACTGACGAGCTGCGGCTTAGGTGAGATGCCAGCACATAAGAAATAGACGGGTACAATAATTTTGTCCTGTCAAAATGCAGACAACTGATACTACAATCAGCAGTTTAAATTGGTAAGATCGTGAAGTCAGTTAGAGAAAACGAATCTTCGCACAGTGACGAAGACAACCAATCCATAACTCATGAAAAGCAAGCGTGTCTTAACATTTTAGGTTTTTATACAAACGTGTTTTTATTTTTAGGTTTATGATCCTATAATAATAGCTGGGAATCATGAAAAAAGTTGCCATACATTGGTATTGTGACTGGTACTAGGGTGAACATCGATGATTAATTGATAATAAATTATTCACTCTCGTAATTATTGAATTTTGACTTGGATATTTTTCTGTGACTTAAGCGTCAAAATCCGTGAATTTCGGTGACTTCCGTGACCTCATACAAAAATCCGTGACTTTTCGGGGACTTCCGTGACCGGTAGACACCCTGTACATGCAAACATGTAAACTGAGTTTATATACTGAAAAGACACCCATTAAGCCATTCCTTACCAAAACAAGAACCAGAGTTTGGAGTAAAACTCGTAAGCAGGTAGGTCCGTGGGCTCCTTGACGAAGCCATTCTGCTCGGTGGTGAGGATGGAGAGCAGTTTGCACAGTGCGGCCACCGCGCTCAGCTCGGGTATCGTCACGATCTGGTCGCACTGCAGCCTCACAAAGTCCAGCATCGGTTGCACGTACGTGTCAAAGTGCTTCCTCATCTGTAAATACATTTCAATGTACAACAAGGATTCTAATTTTCTTTGATATTGTGCTCCTAACGTTATCAAATCCATGCCAAATCTTATTAATTAACCCTTCAAGGCTGCCCTTTTGTAGTGTTGCGACCCCTAAAAGTGGGAGTTTTTTGTCTATTAACAAAATTTGTTTCTATTATATATTGTATACATATTACATACAATAATTGTAGCCTAATCTGGTTAACCTTAGATAAGTATTGGTTGGTATTGTTAAGAGAATAAAAATAACAATCATATAAGTTACAGTTAAAATAACTGATTCTCAAACAAGAAAACACTGTTTTGACCTGCTGTTAAGGACAACACAGTATCGAAAACACCAGGTACTGTATTGTCCTTCCACAAGTGGCTAAACCACACTGAGGCCACAATCAAAATATTGCACACTCCTTCACCAATGAATCCCTAGCTTATGTGCCAGTGACACACCTGCCGCAGCGAATCTGTCAATGGTTTTAAAAATTCCATGCTGAAAAAAACTGTCCTAAAATTATTTTCCAGGAACAAAGAAAATTAGAACTTACTGCTGCAACATAGACTTTGTTCGGTTTGGAGTTGAGCCAAGATGAGACGTAAGGCTCCCAGCCAAAGTCCTTGTAATCGTTGAAGACCATTCCACAACGTGATACCGTGGCGGGGGAGGCCACAGCCAGATCTTCTACTTCAAACAACAGGGACACCTAAAATATTGCAAACACTATTAAATGCCAGTTGACTGCTGCCATACTTTTTCAAAAGCGGTTACTACTATCTTGCCCATGTGACTAATGCCATTACAGTATAGCTTGATGTCTTTAGATCGCCACACAGCCAATTATTAGCCTATTGTGACAGGCAGTTGAGGTGTTAAAAAAAAACAATCTACAGTAAAAATTGTATTTGTTAAATATCAATAGTTATGAGTTTGTATAACAATCAGGGCAAGATGTTGGAGATTGGATGAGTCTTTTGCTTTTTAACTTGAGCACATATCAAAACTAAATAATTTTAAATGTGTAGCGTAAAGAAAAGCAAGTGAATAGTAACTGAATCAAAAGCGGGCAAAAGCAGGAGTTACAGTACAATATGTCTGTTACAAATAAGATAAGTGGTGAGTTCAAAATTCGATAAAAGTGAAACTAATAATAGTTTTGTAAAAAACTATTTAATAACAACTAACTGAAAAAACTAAGTAATAAAAATCATGTTTTTTTTATAATTTTCAAGATCAAAAATGATTAATTTAATACTCAAAATTGTAAAAAAAAACTTAAACAGCCACACAATAACATTTAAAAAGGTTGCAGGCCTGAAGATGAGGTGCAGCAGTGAAATAATTTAACCTTTTGAACACCGAGCATGTTAATAGAGTGTTTCACTCTGAGTTGTTTTGTTATTGTTTTAATACTTTTAATATTTGTACATTTTAAACTATAAATACCCCGTAGCAGCAAACCTGCGTACTCAGCGAATTTCCAATGCATATATATGTAACTTAATACCATATAAAGCCACATACCAAGTTTCATCAATGTACATTAACGATTTATGACATTTTAATTATTCTCCATAAGAATAACATGGCGGCTGAGTACGCAGGTTTGCTGCTACGGGAACGATCGGCCAAAATGTGTTTATTAGTGCAAATATCAATAGAACACAGTGATATGAAGCAATATACCAAGTTTCATCAGGATAAGTTGAGAAATAAGCGAGATATACAATTTTTCTTATTCTCCATACGAATAACATTGGACAACGTATTGTGTTTAGCACTTTCAATAGCTCTGTAACCATTTGACGTAGAGCAATGATCAAAACACCAAATTATGCGTTTTTTAAGGTGATTCTAACGGAAAAACTGAAATTTGACTTTTCCAAAAATGATATGTAAAAAAACTCAAAAAACCCATTTTTGGGGTACAAAACCCTACCAAAATACCCCTTTGGATAGGTCGATATGTCTGGTTTTCGAACTTAAAGTCATAAATGCTGCTTTACAAGTTTATACCAAATTTCATCAAAATCGGATTATTTTTACGAGAGTTATCGTGCTCATGCACACACACACACACACACACACAAACACACACACACACACACACACATATATATATATATATATATATATATATATACAGTTTTGAACGAATGGTGTTTTTGGTGTTTTTGACCTCAAAACAAAAAGTTATCACGGTCCCGGGCCTAGGTCTTACCATGCCAACTTCGGTAATAGCTTCTTCCCTATAATTCGCTAAAACATGCTTTCGGTGGTCATACACACACAGTAAGGATAGGTAAAGTGGAATTAGAAGCTCAAGGGACCAGTGGGAATCTCATTTAAAAAACAAGTGAATTCTCTTCTCTGTAATTTGACAAACGTTGTGTGTGCTGTGTATGTGCTAAAGTGATTGAACTGTATTAAATGGTGAACATCTGTTTAACCTATTGAGGTTGTAATTTTATTCTATTTGCAGTAGCCTATAACGGGAATTGATTGGTGCTGCGCTCTAGTAGCAAAATATGTAACTAATGACCGCGGGCGTCTACGGTTCTATCCGCTAGGGGCGCGGACTGAGTGAAAAACCTTAATATCGCCGCCAGGCCTTTGGTCGTGTTAGCTGAGTTGGCTACGTCGTGGAAACACCTTGGCCAGGTGGTGATACGATGTTCGTGGGTTCGATTCCCGCACACGACCAAAACTGACCAGTTGTGCAACTCTCAATGAGTTAACCGGTCTGTGGCATCTTTGGTGGGAGGGCCCAAGTAAAATAAACGGTGGCAGGCTTGCTTGGAAGTTGACGGGAACGGTTAATTCTTTGAGACTTGCACATGGTCAACACTGATTTTGCTAATCTTTACTTATGTCTACTGTGTGTGTGCCAATGCGACTTTCTAAACTGAAAAAACAATATTTTAATTAAAATACACCATTAATCCATTTAAAAACACCAATTTTATACTCCAATTCACAGGTTAATAAAATTACAAGTAAGGAACGAGACCAGCTCGTATGTCTACTCCAATGGGTTAAGTAACCAAGTGATCCAATAAAACTGAATGTCTATAAGATTGAAATTAGAAATGCCGATAGGGTGGAGACCTAAACAATTTTTGTAAACTTAAATATATTATGTGTGCTTTGGGCGTACTAGATATCTTTCTCCCAACGATCGGTCCAGTAGTTTGTGCATGAAGGAGCAACAATCAAACAGTTATTCAGAATTAAAATCATTTAGCAGTACTAATAGTTTTGTATTGCACAATAGTGTTAACGTGTGGATTGTAATTGATGATGGAACAAAGTGAAGGAATTTATGTATTAGAATAGACAATGATTCGTTGTCCGTCAGTGTGTGGTCATGTGTGTTGTCGGTGATTGGCCTATTCAGGAGTACTGGACAGTGTACAGTGTTCGTAATGCAATAACGTGAAAATGGCTTCACGGAGCGTTTTCAGATTTTACAGAAATGTTTTCCAGTACACTTCACGCATCCAGTTCAAAAATGGAACATATTTGTTAAATAGTTTTTTATTGATTAACATTTAAAAGTTGTAACATTTTCATAAGGGGGATACAAATTATTGGTTTTAAAGTAGAAGATACTAATACAATATTGTTTCGTAATTACAAGAAACTACTAAAAATAATTTTATTCACATGTTTTATGATTAAATAAATAAAGTACTCTCCGTTTAACATGATTTAAATAAATTGATCAAAGGTATTTAACATTTTTATATTAAAAAACTAGTACAAGTTTTTACAAATAAAGGTAACGTTCTCCTATAATGTGAGTAATGTGAGTGAGATAATAGTTTATCCACTAGATTGCAGCAGCTATTTATTTCGTATTTAATTCAGCCAGTTGTGTTCTTTTATCAGTTTATGATATTAAATACTCCCGTCATAGCAAACCTGCAAAACTCAGCTAATTTCTAATTTACATCACTGCATAGGCAACTTACCGTGTTATTTTTGCAGAAGAATTTGCACCTCTAATATTATATAACTTAATATAATTAAGAATGATTTATCCTATGACCTAAATTTAACCAAAAGAAAAGTAGATATTTTCGGGAACCATGCGTTCGACCAATTTGGCGTTGGGGCAACGATGATGAATGAAAACCCTGTTAGCCAATGAAAACGTTAGGTGTCGTTAACAGATAAGCTTCATTTCGTTACTTTTACTTATAGCTAACATACATAATTATGGATATAATGCCTGGTACATTATATGACGTAAAATGTATTATAAAACAACACATTTAAACTAGGCACTTTACTACACAAACTGTGATTAAAAAGTGATCAGGTAAAATAATGTTATAACATGAGATAATTAAATGGGGACTATATCTTTTGAAATTTTGCCCTTACCTTGTGTCTTTATCCTAAACATTGTCATATTTGTGAGATTGAATGCTTCACACTTCAATTCCAAAATTGAAAGTCACGGTTATCACACTAGACATAAACACTTACTACAAATACCAGCACACAAGTCATCATCTTTTGAAAAATCAGTTCTATACACAGGTAGCAAATTTTATAATAAACTCCCTCAGAGTATCAAAAACATTTCCAATATAACAAAATTCAAAGCAGAAGTGACAAAGTATTTAAAAACAAAGTACTTTTATAGTGTCAATGATTACCTTAACAGCCTGTCATTATAGTTATAAATTTTATTTTGGTTTTTAGCATTATTTGTTGACGGGTGACTTTTGTTTGTTTTAATTGTACTGTTTATTAGTGAATTTCCTATGGAAAGTGAACTATTAGCATGACCCGCACGGTGAAACTTAAGCCCGGGACCACCATAGAAGTTCCTAACGTGACCCCCTGAACACGTTTTGGGGGGTCGTTCAAAATTTTATATATATATATATGTATATATATATATATATATATATATATACATATATATATATATATGTATATTTTATATATATGTATATAGACATATATATATATATATATATATATATATATATGTGTTTGGACTCTAGCGGTCGCAATTTTTGTCCGATTTACTTCAAATTTGGTAGGGACGTTCCTTTCTGTAATCAGTTGGACAAGTTCGTTGGGCAAAACAATCGGAAAACTCTAAACCCCTTTTTTGGGGGATTAATCTTTCAAATTTCGAGTTTTTGGGCCCAAAAATGGTCATAAAAGCCCCAGATGTAAAATAAATGCATGTAAAAAGATGGGAATTAGAGAGGCGAAAGTTTTAAGCCCTCTATCGTTATTCTAGCATAAATATTTACCGAGTTATTAAAGAATATGTGTATTGACTAAACACAGTACGTTGTCTTATGGGGGTTTTACACGAGAAAAGCCTGTTATTCCTTTGTTAGAGTACTTTTAGAGTACTGTTAGAGTGTTTCCCCAGCAACCTCACACCTACTTTCAAGCCTGTCTGGACCTTCTCCTAACCTTATATTGGGCAAAATTGTATTCCCAGCTTTGCAAGTAAATGAAACCAGGAGTATCAGAACAGCCAAAAAATCAATGTTTTCAGATTTCAATAAAAATTGGACAAATGTATGTTTTTACACTGATTTTGAGTTTTAAAAGTTTTTATTTGGAAATTCACTTCCCTCACGTCAGCGTGCTGCGTGCGAACTCGTTTACATTTTGATTGATCATCGAATGTATTGTATATATTGTTAGGTCTATGTATTTTAGTATAAGGAAACTTTGACAATTTCACCTGTCTAAGGGAAATTCCCTATAATAGATGTTATGTGATGTAATAAATAAATAAATAAATAAATCTATCATACCGATCGATGTATGAATTAGGTTATATATGTTATGACAATTGTTTGTTTACTATTCTTTTAACTGGTTCATTATCTTAATGTTCGTTCCACTTTTAACGCGCTATCATTTTAAAATAATAAAATAAACCTTCTCTTGCCGAACTAATTAGAGAAATTTTTTTCTCCAGTACTTATGTTGGCACTCATAGACAGAGTGTAAAAGTTATCAATGAAAATATAGTAAAGCCTAGATTGACAGGTGCTTCGGCGAGCTAACAGCTGATTGGCTCTGATTGTTGCGACAAGCTTGCGTTTGATTGGCTCCGCTAAACGGGTCCCGGCGAGAGACTACCGTTGCCCCAAAGCCGAATTGCCCCAATGGCTTGTCCCCATATTTTCCTACAGAGTCCCCAGGGCTATTTATTTAATATTTTGTGATTAAATTTCGGTTAGAACTTACGTTAACAGCAGAAAACTTTATCACTTTTATCTACCATTTCTGAGTTCGGTCATCCCATTACGCGAATATTTGAGCGTATTCCTAGTTTAAGTGTCATGACATAAAAACATAAACCATAATTCTCCTCAACAACCACAACTCCACCAAAACCTTCTACAGAAACACTCAGCAGTTCTAGTACCTGTTCAGGCATGGTGATGCGCTCACTGTTGATGAGTGTCAGCACTTTGTTGTCGTCCATGACACTGTTCATGTTCTCGATCCACACGGCATCCACCGGACCGTCAAACAATATCCATTTCTCCTCACTGGTCTCGTCTGCAATAATAGTATGCTTGAAAAACTTACTCACAAGACCTTGCACAGTGCAAAACTGCATAAAACGCTTCATTTGACAATAACACATAGTGATGATGTAGAAAAAGTGACTGGCACTCAATTAGCCAGATTGTTGTACAGTAAAACTTGGTCAATTTGAAACTGAAGGGACTACATACAAAAATCTAATCAGTTAAGAAATCAAATTATTCACAAACAATAAACATTATAAATACAGTTCAGGCTTCACAAACAAAAACTTCAATCAACATTTTTATATTAAAGATGATCCAATTACCAATGTTCTAAATGTACAACGTTTTTATTAAAGCCATCCAATTTAATGGGCTATGTGAGATGTCACAAGTTATGCTGTTTGTAGTATGATAATAACCCCTCAAAATACAGGAGGTTCAAATACAATTAATAGACATTTTAACATTAGTGTTCCTAAAACTTTCAAGTAGCTGAATTTATAAAAATGTTGCATGTTGCAGTAACAATAAAAAAATAAATTTCTATTAAATTTCCACTCATAGAACCAATGTGAACGAATGTGTAAAAGACTAGAATCTTCATTCCTCTGTTGTAATTTATTACACCTTCTCTATACGTGGATCAGTATGGACCCTTGGCAATCGCAGCGCTCACGCGGCTTGGTCAGTATTGACCCACGCTACAGTGCATCAGTCCATCGCTCAGTATGAGCCTAGCCTCAGTCGGAGGTGGACCTATACTGCGTTAGCATATAGTGTACAACCTGCTCTTTATTTTGGTGTAGGTTGGTAGTACATTTACCCCAATATCCCGGCCGTCACGGGACTTACCCGCATTCATTTTGTCCAACTTTGTCCCTCTAGATGACAAAGTGGTTGACTACTGCTATATGGATTGTGCTGCTAACTGTTGGCGTTTTGTAGAACTACGTCCAGTTGTGTTGTAACGCAGTACAGCACCGGACGGTGTTTTGGCATTCGGTAGCCCGGAATTCAAAATGTGACCGCACCATGATGTAAATACCAGATATAGGTGTGCTCCAACGCCGACCAAATTTGGTAATGTTTTGCGCAACCCCCGAAGTTGACGTAATTTTATTTGGCTTTGAACATGTGTTTATTTTTACCATAAGCTTTCCATTCTCATGTAAATATTAAAAAATAAATAAGATGACAAGATAAAAATGACAGATAGTGGTTTGTCGGATTACTACCAGCTGATTTTCCCCGATGGTGACGTCACTAAACCTGCACAAGAGCACACCTATGTCTGGTATTTACATCATGTGACCGCGCCTATCGGAACACGCCCCTGGGCGTGCCCCGCAGCGAATGTATTAAACTGTGTTATACATTTGTCCATAATCTTCCTGGTGGGTGTAGGCAATTTGTTTGACAACTGTGTGTCTATAAAACAAATCTGATGAATGTATTGACAAATGATACAAATAACTGAAAATTGTTTTCCCCTGACGACAGTAGTTTGAGTTTTAAAACATTAACTGCTAAAGAAGTATATTTCGATAACAATCTTTCCATTACTGGATTTACAAATACCCCTAAAAGTGAGAGAGTCCTAGGTTGAATTGCCTCATTTGACACCTAGAAGCATCGATCCACCCCATAAAACATAGTTGCTTAAGTATTTTGCTAATTTTACTAATTACCTGCGCATGTTTTTCTCATAATGGCTGATATGACACCATCTAACCACTCACTTGTAGCCAAATTGTATTCACCATAGAGTTCTCCCAGATTAAGAGCTTTTGGATTTATAGGATATTCCTGAAAAGTAAAGTGCATGAGACATCACTATAATTTAGAGCCAGAGAGTAAAAAAGTGATTGTATAATTATATAGTGCTAATATTACTATTTGTTTCTTTAGAAAGTTGATAAAATCTAAACAATAAAGCTTTTTTTTAAAAAAGGTTAGCGACCCTATACTCTGCCCATGCACATAAGCCTTGGGATTGTACATGAAAATTATCAAGCAAAGCTAAGTGAGCCACTACAGTGCAAAGGGAAACTTCACAGTACTGTTAAAATTTACTTGTCAGGACTTGGATTTGAACCAACAACAGGCTCCGAAGTCCGTCCTTGACCACTACACCAGTGCCTCACCTTAAAATGCTATATACTTCTAATATATATACTTATTATACAGTACATATTATAATTTGCATATGTTTTATGAAGTGAACAACTAAATAACCTATTGGTGCCAACTAGTAATGGTCAAAACCAGAAATTTCAAATCTCGAAACCGAAACCAAAACTTAAAAAATCGAATCTCGAAACTCGAAAGTCAAATTCCAAAATCCTATTTACTTGCCCGGTTATGGTTATGAAAAATAAATCCAGTTACTCCAAATAAACCAGTTAACTTACTGCCATTCTCGAAGTATCCTAGAAAAATATTAGTTTCAGAACTACTAGTGAACCAATTATTTGTAGCTTAATTATAAACTTTGGTTAGAGCTGTTCTTTCACAAATAAAAAAATAATAATCCACAAAAGGTGAAGGTAGACAACCGATGACAGTAGGCTTTTGACCTTCACATTATTAATCAACACTCGGGCGTGGTTTCTGTTAAAAAAAACAACAATGACACAAAAAATCTCGGCAGTTTTGAGTTTTGATTCTCGAAACTCGCCGATCGAATCTCGAAACCGAAACTTTTCCAAAGTTTTGGTGGTTTTGAGATTCGAGTTTTGGTTTTGACACATCACTAGTGGCAACTAAAGTTGATATTTAGTAGCGAAAACATGTTAAACAAACTGGAACCAAGAGATCTGATTTGCATACACATTTCCAGACAATACAAAAATGAAATATAAATAAATCAACATATTTGACATTTAAAACTTTCATGTTTTCTCTATTTTACAGTTTTTTCCCTGCACAGTTAGGCAATACAATTGTGTCACTCACCGAGACAGATTCATAGCCTGGGACGCCCTGAGCCTTCAGCTTGCCCATCGTCCCTTTGAGCACTTTCCACGTAGTGCTCTTGGCCGCACCTGTCCTGCCCACTATCATCACAGAGTGACGCGAAGTCTTGGTCTCATACAGCTGGATCACCTTGTTCACTCCTATCTCGATCGCCTGACAAAGAATCAAAAACGTCACAACCAGGGCCGGATTTAGGCATGTGCAATATGTGTAGCTGCACAGGGTGGCAAATTTTTGGGGGTGGCAAATTTAAAAAAATATATACTTAGTGATACAACCAGTGGTGATATTTCGATATTGCTATGAATGAAAACAAATAGACGGCATCTTTGTTCGTAAAGTGCAAAAGAGGGCACAGCGTTTCTGTGCTAATTCCCACTGTCCGCTTATACCAGTGAAAACAAAGTACAAGTCGAGTTTAACAATCGTATCTCTGCTCTGCCGTTTCATCAGTCCCAGTTCATCACTGTCGTCGCGATTAGTCATTGTGGTGCATGCGCAAGCCTCAGTCCACAATCTACTACTTATGTCTCAGTCCTGACGGGCACCGCGCTTCGAAGAGAGACGAAAATACACGAGTGGCCCCGAAGTCTGACTTGTTTCTCTTCGGCTCCCTCCGAGAACGTTTGTTTGGAATGGCAGCGCGGCCTTTGGCGGCTCTTCGTAAGCGCGGTACCTGACAGGGCCGAGACATAAGTCAATCTACTTGCTCTCACTGTCTGTCAGTTAGTTGCCTACTAGCACAGTCTAATAACTATTCAGTCTAGAAACTCAGATGGCTAAGTTGTCACCCGGAAGTGGAGCGTCTTACAAGCGCTCGTTGCGGCTGGCGGCGCGACTACAACCAGTTCGATGTCTATTTACACAGTGACAAGACAGTACAGTCTTGTATCCACCGCCAAGAAACTCGCCGATCCAAAATGGTGGCCCGGGATCAGTCATGTTTAAGCCGCCAACCACGAGGATCGCTAGTGCATTACATTAGTTTTCGCTTCCATCCACCAGGTTCACTAGTGTCTTCACATTAGTTACGGCCCCAGCCGTGTCGATCGCTAACGTATATACATTAGTTGCGCCACCAACCGTGTGGATTGCTAGTGAGTTCCGGGCGAAACATTTACTCATGTACGAGTTTCATGACTGTATACCCTATTAGTTATAATAAACGGTGCCTACTAGTTGTGGCTGTGAAAACATTGGGTTGCTCGCGCATGTATTTGCCGCTTGAAGTTGCTATTGTCGACTACCCTTATTATTAACTACTGGGACTGGCGACAGTATTAATTTTGCACAGGGGCGGCAAACATCTAAATCCAGCCCTGGTCGCAACACTTGACAACTAATATCCGCATCTTGATTTTTTATATCAAAATGAAATTCACAAGTATGAACTCTTTGAAGTATAATTATTTGGTGTCTTCAAGTTTTCTAATATATGACATATAAATTGGTAACAGACAAAAACACCAAACGATACATCACACAAGTGTAACAAAAGTGTGAGCCCCGGGCGGTTGCCCTACTTGCCCTGCCTAAAGGCCGCCCCTTGGAGGCCTATTTTTGAATTGGGTGGGTGGTGAGTAGGTGAGTGAGTCACTCAAACCACGATTTTTTATTTTCAGATCAACAGATAAAAATGCAGATATTATTTAAGACGGCCACACACTATCGGACTTTTGCCCGAACCAGACATCGAACAAGACATCGAACCGAGCGGATTTGGCTTCGAAGGGAGAAAATCCGGTAGTTTGTGGGGCCTCTGAACAAGACATCGAACCGAGCATCGAGCGCTCTCGAGGCGGTTTTTTGACGAAAGATCAAAGAAAGATCGGTACGATGTCTTGTTCGGGGTTCGATAGTGTGTGGCACCTCCACGCTGCTCCGAGCGCCGTCGCGAGCGCCGTCCCGAGCGCCGTCACGAGCCTATTACTAATTACTATTTTAAAGTTCATCAACTTATATTATTTAATATCCATAGTTGAATTATATGTATTATTAATTTAGATTCTCTTTAATTCAGATTAAAATTTTTTTTATATTTAAGTCACGTAATCACAAACTTAGATTTTATCCAGACAGTTGTTATATAATTTTAACCGGACTTACTTGAAATAAACATTAACCCTACTACACTGTTGGTGTTTTTTTAATAAATTAAAGGTAGTAAGACTTAATTGTTGAAATGAAGGGAAGCGCATACAAACCTCGAAATGTAAAATTACAACATGTATCTCTTGTGTATTTTAATTTCTCATAAAACCAAGCAGTTCAAATTGGCAGCAAACAACTTATAGGGCAACTTTGAGACACACTAGAGTGTAATCTTTTTTATGTGAATAAGTTTTGTTGTAACAGTATAAACGTTACAAAGTTATGGTATTTGTTATGTGTTATTTTATTGCATTAATTTATATATACTTTTTACTATATTCCATTTGTAATAAATTACATGTTGCATTACTTTTTGATTTACTAAATTATTACAACCACCTTATTGTTGTTACAATCCTCCTACATAGTTAATAATATCCAGGCCTACTGCTTTTGCAAGAAACAGTGATAGATATTTGATTTGTTAACAGATAAATCTGCTAAACTAGTTTAACCTAAATAAAATGAATAATGTTAGTAAAATGAATTCATATGCAACAACAAATTAATCTCTACTACATAACCCCAGCCCCCTATCACCCTACCTGCATCCCCTAAACCCCACAAGTACATGGCCGACCTGCACAACGGCAACTAAAATGGTCCCCACCGTTTTTACCCCGCTCGGTGTTTTCGCGCTCAGTCTGTCCGATCCGATGTCTTGTTCGATGTCTGGCTCGGGCAAAAGTCCGATAGTGTGTGGCCGCCTTTAGGTAACTGTTCGGTTAATTACATCCAACCACACAAAATTGATATTAGTATTTTCAATGAACGTTTATATTTAACATTGATAGATTTACTATTGATATATATTGTTCCTGAATTAATCACCAACTCAACCATTTCTACTCACCATGCAAAATGCTGGCAGGGGTGCCCACAAGGGGGATGATAGCACGGATCGCGCTATAAAATTTTGTTTTGGGCATTTCGATTTTTGAGGATTTTCGATTTTAGCAGGGAAATTAGATTTTTGGTGGGGAATTTTCAAAAAACCTTATTTTCAATTAGAGAGTATGGGATTTGTACAAAAGGTGACAAACAACTTTAAATTTGGTTAACGAAACAATATTTACAGTTTATTTTATTTCTAACGTCTGATCTTGGATAGGCTTCTCTTTTTTCAACACTGTCGTGCATCGCGTAGTAATATTCATTTTGCAGACGTCTTGTCAGAATTGTTTCACACATACGCATGACAACTGCAGTTTATTATTTGTCCTAACATCATTACTGCAGTTTATTATTTGTCCTAACATCATTATTGCATTTCCCGTCTTCTTACTTGTACTTCCCTGCATAATTATTGGTTGTATTAGCCACTCACATTTTATTGTTCCATATAAGGCTACTCACTTAAAGTTACTTTTCAGTTTTAAATTAAATTAATATTGCAATCAAATGAAGGTTATGTTTAAGTTTTAAATCGTTCCTGGAATCAGGGGCATAAGAGGGGGGATATATATTCCCCCCGCTAAATATAAAACAGTACGGAAAAATATTTTACACCACATGTTTCTAGTAATGGAAATACATAGAAGTAAAAAATAACTCATTAACTTATTGTTAAAATTTTCCATATTTTGTACAAATGCTTACCTAATATTTGTGAGCTGGAAACCTGTAGGTATATTTATTTTTTGATTTATTTGGACTTTACCTATCGCTTCTAGTGTTTAAAACTACACTACGTTTCAGGAAGTAAACCTCCCGAAATGTAGTGTAGTTTTAAACACTAGAAGCGATAGGTAAAGTCCAAATAAATCTCCCGAAACGCAGTGTAGTTTTAAACACTAGAAGCCCCAAAGTCCAAATAAATCAAAAAATAAATTCAAATCCATCGCTATTATGAGTTTCAAAAATACTGTAGGTATATGTCAACGTTTTGTCTTAAACACCTTCTGACGTAGGCTTTTATCAAGCGTTTAGGTGATATTTTGGTTTCTCAATTTGAGTTTGTTGGATTTCTATTTTAGATTTTTGTTCTCAAATTGTTTATTTTTGTATTCAATCAATTTTAAATACAGGTTAATTGTGAGGTTATGTTTGCCTTTGACGAACGACATACACTCACTGATTGCAATCGAGAGAAATATGTTTAAAAACCAAATGTAATACAGTACTGTACAAGTTCCTATCTTTTAGAATCTTCACTATCTAAAAGTATAGGTTGCTAGTGGCAATTTGAATTAGCTGTGAAAGTTGTGAAATGGGGCGAATAGAAAAGGGTA
Source organism: Allygus modestus (assembly GCA_963675035.1). Taxonomy (NCBI): domain Eukaryota; kingdom Metazoa; phylum Arthropoda; class Insecta; order Hemiptera; family Cicadellidae; genus Allygus; species Allygus modestus. The sequence continues at coordinate 77,944,394 of OY776114.1, read as the reverse complement.
TTTTAGTTTTAAATTAGGGCATTATTCCCCCCCCCCCCCGCATGTTAACACTCTAACAAAATCCCGTTGGCTAAAAATCAAGGCAATTGAAAAAAATCATAGTCATTATTAACAAATTTATTTAAAATAAGACCTATTGAAATAATTACAATTGGTGACAAGAGTTATATTAAGTTATCATATTCATTTACACATAGCGTAGACAGATAATTATATATATGACCATTCATCGTAGCCTATTTTTATAGGATATTTAAAATAAATATATTGATTAGAAAAATTGGTAACAAAATAAATGCTACAAAATTAACTAAATAATAACAAATGTAGCAATTTATTTATTTATTGGTAAGTATCTTAATTGCCATAATTAAATTATGGTTAAGACTAAATTACATTAACAGAGTATGTAATGCTAATAATAACTGATAGAATTTTGATTATTTAAATCCTTGAATCTCACAAAATAATCTTCATCCAATCTTGAAACACAACATTTTGATTTTAAATTTATATTATATTTTCATTTAAAAAATCTTCAATTTTGTATGGACATTTAACGATAAGGTATTGCTTTAATTTATTTTTGAATTGTCTTATGTTACTTAAAGATTTTATTTCTGAAGGAATTTTGTTGTAAATTTTGATTGATATGTAGTCTGAGCATCTTTGTCGGAATGTTGAATTTGAATGTGGCAAGTCTATATGGTTGATATTTCTCGTGTTATAATTATGAATTTGTCTTCTGAAGGAAAATTTATCAAGGTTCAAATGTACAAAACTTGCTGCTTGTAATATAAAAATTGACGATAATGTTAGAATATTTAATTTCTGAATAGTTGTTTGCACGATGTTCTTCTTGAGACTTGACAAAGTGTTCTTATAGCTTTTTTCTGCATTTTAAATACAATTTTGGCATTTGGGCTTGAACCCCATATAATTAGTCCATATGATATATGTGAATGGATATAAGCATAATATACCATTTTATTTATGTCTAGAGTGCAGCATTTAGAAAAACATTTTATCAAAAAGATTCCTGAACTGATTTTTTTGCAAATTTTATCAATGTGAGATAACCATGATAGATTTGGTTGTAATGTTAATCCAAGAAATTTATACTCAGTTGCCAGTGGTATTGTAGAGTTGGCAAGTTGAACAAGTTGAATTGTTTCATTATTAAATTTTTTATTATATTGTAAAGCTGAGGATTTCAAATCATTTACTATCAAACTGTTATCTGTAAACCATTGTTCCATTTTAGAAATTTGAACAAAAGAAGATATCTCTAATTGTTTGTTAGAACTTTCGGTAATATTGAGAGTTGTATCATCTGCAAAAAGTATTACTTCTCCTTTATCTACGACGGATGGTAGATCATTCATGTAGGTAATGAAAAATAATGGCCCTAAAGTAGAACCTTGTGGTATTCCATGAATTATATCAGATGATATTCTTGATTTTGTTGGATGTTTTCTATTCTTTAGTTCTGTGAAATGTTTTCGTCCTGTTAAAAATGATTTTATCCATCCAAGCGCTGACCTGTTAAATCCCGTCAATCGAATTTTATCAAGTAGTCTATTATGATTAACACTATCAAAAGCATGGGATAAATCAAGAAATATACTAAGAGATGGAAGATCTGTATCAATGTTTGCCATTACACTTGTTACTAGTTTGTATATCGCATCAATTGTAGATTTGTTTCTTTGAAATCCAAATTGATTTGGAGTTATTACTGAGTTTTCTATAATATAGTTTGTCATTTGGTTGTGAACAATTTTTTCAAATATTTTAGAAAAAATTGTGGTCAAAGCAATTGGACGTATATTATTAATTTTAAATCCTTCTTTTTTGTTTTTTATTATTGGGACTATTTTAGAGAGCTTCAATTGTTCTGGAAAAATGCCTGATAAAAATGAATTATTCAATATGAATGTTAAAGGGTGAACAATTAACGGGGCGCTATGTTTGATAACAAGAGAAGGAATATCGTCTGGGCCAGTGGTCAAGGAGTTGCTAAGGTTCCTTATAACAGATTCAACTTCAAAAACTGTAACCTCAAGGAAACATGACAAGGAGTGGTTAGGAGAGTTGTCACAAATATAAACAGGAAGGAGTCTTTAGACCTTTTTCCTTGAACATATTTGGAATAATATTGTAGAAGTATTCGTTAATGTTTTCTGCAATTAGTTGAGGGTCAGATAATTTACTACCATCCATTAAAGGTAAAAATCTCTGTATTATCAGATTCATTGTTGTCGCCAACTTCTTGGTTAATAATTGACCATATTTTTCTTGGTTTGTTGATGGCTTTTTTGATAGAAATTGAGTAGTATTTTATTTAACAATTTGAGTTTTGTTATTGAGATTTGTTTTATTCAGTAAGCAGGATACAAATTTTGCATTTGTGATTAACCCCAGCTGAAATCATTTTACACACTACGTTTTACATAATTTTATGGACAACTACTCCATTCGAGGCCTAATCCCAGGGGGGGGAAGGTCCGAGTATAATTTTGGGGGGGGAATCGCGCTATTGCCTTTGGGAGGGATGGGCACCCCTGAATGCTGGTGACTGAAAATGGGTGAGTTGACCGGAAATAACCTTATGCTTCTTCATATTAGAAGGAAATGACAGAAGGAATCAATAGTAAACTGCCTAACTAGGTTATGTTTACTTTTCAATACAAAATGTGTAAATACAGTTGAATAACATATGATTTATTATTAACCCTTCCAGTGGCATGAATGATTTTGACCATGTTGCCTAAAGTGGCAGGGTCATTTTGGAAATTTTACATACTATTCTTTAGAAATTCATAAAAAATCCAATTTTGAAGTAAACATACCAATATACATATCTTTTTTGTTCACAAAAAAACAGGAGAATTTGAAAATGGTAAAATAAGTGAAATTCAGAAAGGTAATTTTCAAGATAAAATGAAAAATTTGAAAAAATTTTAAACTTATTTTATAAATTTTGAAATTAAAACCTTACTGTAAGCAAACCAATTTTTTTTGGTAAAAATGATAAGTGTACCAAATGTTGCTTATTTAATTCTCTACGTAGAAATATATACAAGTCATAGAAACAAAATTACATACATAATTACATTGAATAATTTGTAAAAAGTGCAAAACGGCTATCTGTTCGTGATCAGTTTGATATTAAAAAAAAAATACCCCTAACAATATATAAATACAACAAAATAATATTTTATTTTAAGGTTATAAAATTATATAGACAGTGATATAAGAATGAATAGTCTAAACAATTGTTTTCAAAACATTATTAGACGTAAAATTTGAAATTTTCTTTTTGAAAAAAAAGTGTTATTCAAAGTGAGAACATTTTTGCATAACACATTTATAGTCAATGATAACACCTAATGCTCTCAAATAAGGTATGTAATATGATTTACTAGTTATTTCCCTACAAGAAAATAAAAATGAAATTGTTACCGCGTTTTCTTGAGACTGCATGCAGTTACAGATGTAACTAACATGAGGCCTAGGCCTATGATTCACACTGCTCAATTTATCACTTTTAGTAATATTTACACATAAATAATGCGATACATACTACTATTCAGACACACAATACACTTCACTACACATATTTCACAAAAACACCGTGGATTTACAGCGAACACGAGTTATAAATTCACTTATAAAGAATAAACAAACTTTACAGCTGTTGACCCAAACAATAGCAGACGTCTTACGCCAAGCAAGTTCTTTCCATTGGCAAGACAGGCTTCCAACCTTATGAAAAATATTCAGTGTTCTTTCCTCTTGGAATTCATATAAGAAGAAACATATAATATTAATGTAAACTTTATATAACATGTGTTTTGCTAACCCTCGCTTTGCGAGGTTCTGCCACGTCTTGAACACGTAAAATATTACTATTTTCTAATTTTGCCACAAGTCTGTCCGATTATATCTCGATGTAAAACCAAACCCAACCATAAAGGGAATTTATCCCTGTTTGCAGTGGTAGCACTCGTTTCTGGTTATGACCGAAATTGACTTCGCTATGATTTCTTGAAACTTACTCTTTTCAGCCATCGGAACACATACAAGGCATAGGCGACTTCGCGCAAAATTTTCATTCAAATATAACTTTTAATTGCATTGATCTACTGCTGCTATAAGGTTCATTTATGTAACAAAATGAAAGTTTAGTATGTTATCTTTCGATTGGTATAAAAATTATCCGATTCCAAGCGCTTTTTCAATGCTATTTCTGCATTAAAAAAATACTTAAATCCTCACATTGCGAGGGTTGCCCCTTCAGATACACGTTTGAAAACCTCGCAATTGCAATGATTGCCACTGGGAGGGTTAAAATGCTCAAAAAGTAAGTAAATGTTTAAAAATATACCAATTGATTTAGCTAAAGCAACAGGTTTATAAATTTGTACATTGGTCAATGTTTACATTTGGCTTTTTGATCTGACAGATAAATCATTGCCAATTCATATATCACGTGGTGAATTTAAACAATGCTAAAATCAGCTGTTAGGTGAGTTGACTGACTCATCACTCACCCGTTTCAAAAATAGGCCCTCTGGTTTCTAAAAAAGAATAACACTAAAAAACCAGACCGGTAGTACAACAAATTTATAAATGTTTTGTATCAGGTGAAAAGCTAACCCTGTACATATAAAGATGATAACATCAAGGTTAACAAACAAAACAAATACAACATTATTGTTTGAAAACAAATTACAGGCCTCATTAGTTGATTCCCTTTGGCACCAGATTTACAGATTGGATGCATTAAACTGAGTTTTGAGCTTCAACTAAATAACTTGGATGGATGTGAAATGAACTGCGATTACTTTATTGTTTGGTTACTCTGCTTACAAAATTAATAATACCAACTCAAGTAACTTGCGCTAAATATCTGACTGGCAGTGTAATCAATTTTGTTCCCACACTTAACAACTAATTTATGTTTACGCTGGTGACAAATTTTATTAGTTTTCCGGTAGTTTGAGTCAAACAGATGAGTAAGCTCCCTCCCATAAGTTCTGCAAGCTGAATTCCAAATTTGTTTTCAGGTAAAATATCACCATTCTATTGAAAAATTGCAACAATAGTACAAGTGTAAGCAAGCTATATAAACCTATCAGTTTTCCTATCTCTTAACATACCTCTCAAAACGCTGCTGCTGTAGAAGTAGAATAACATATAATTATTGAGGCATTTCTCATTGCTGTTATCGAGGCCTATACGAGACTATATAGCACCAACCTGAAGAGCTTGTTCCTGCATCTCCTGTTTGATAGCTGTTATCATGACGCTATAGTCGATAGGGAAGAGGACGACGCCAGGAAACAAGTCTCCTGTAATACCATTGAAGAGCGGCAAGTCGTCTGACGTTAGTTTGGCCAGATTCATGTCTCTCATTGCCAGCAGAACAACCTATTATGACATACAAACAGTGCTATGAAACATAAATAAATTTAGAATTGCAATAGATTATATATAACAGGCTGAGTAAATTGCTGGCAGTCATGCTCTAAATTAATCGATCAGTCATTACTGCTTTTGATAAATTGAAATATAGTTCTTACATTTAAATTTTTTTTCCTGCTTAGTCGTTTAATGTCTCAGTTCACTCAAATTTTTTTTCACTCAAAGTATTTTTTACTCATCAAGAATCAAGATCGTTTACTGTCATAAAACTATATACATAGCATGGACAATAGTCAACCTTGTTACTCAGTAGCAAAAGATTTAAAATAAAATAAACTACTGCTCTAACTAAAAATTAATATTGCCAGTAAAATCAGCCTGGACGCTGTAGTACTCTTTACCAACCAAAAATTACCTAAGCCTGCCCCTGAACCTTTTAACGTCTGACTCTGATTTTATGTGTAAAGGAAGTGGAATTGAACAGTTTTATGATGGTGAAGTATGAGTGTTTTTCAAAAGAAGCAATGTTGTGATAAGGAATGGTTAGTGTAGATGAAGCATGCCTGAGATTGTAGTGCCTAATGTTACAAAAATAAAATAAGTGTTTGTTTTTAATGTTAAATGAGAGACACTGAAAAATATTTAAGCAAGAAAATGTGAGTAGATTGTTGACTGTAAAAATGCCTCTACTAGACCAACTGATTAAAGGTCACAAGATCTTGAATTAATGTTATTTTGGGAATCCAGACAGACTTTGACACACTTATTAAACTCTAATATTGCATATACAGGGTCACTGAAAAAGAATTACCATATTAGAAAAATTGACTACTTCGAGTAGGATGAACATATTGAGGCGAATATGGTCAAATGGTCAAATTGAAGAGGAGGGTTGGGAGTTTTTTGTTTTTACAATTGGTAGAAGTCGTTGTGTTGTGTTGATGGGTCGTTGGCCTTGATGCCAAAAACAGCTTAGTCCGTTACTGTCCCTGTCCAGCCATTACGATGTGGACCACGGAGCAAAAAGCTCAGTGAGTGCTTTAGTTTGCAGAGCTGAAAAATTACTATGATCATGCACAATTTTGTGCATGATCATAGTAATTTTAGACAAAATTATGGTTGTTGCGATGTACCTGACAATAAATCCGTTCTTATTGGCTGCCATCGCAACTGTTGCTTCAGCATACAAGGCGGGAAATGGAATATTGTTTTTATGTCTGTCTGCCGTTATCGAAACTTATTAAGAGATATAAAAACTCCAAACTTTCCTCTTTATTTTGAGACCATATTTGGCTCAATATGTTCATCCTACTCGAAGTAGTCAATTTTTCTAATATGGTCATTCTTTTTCGATGACCCGTACCTAGGCAAACCAACTGATAGAAACTTGATGGTTAAAAAGAAAACTATAAATGCTTGCAACATTTTATAAACAAGAAAGAGGACCTTTAGGTAAAAGAAGGCCTCTAGAAAGACTGGAAATTTATTTTTCAAAGGAGGACTTTTCAAGGACTTGGAGGACATGAAGAACCGATAGCCACCCTGATAACGTTTTTATCTTAAAGTAGCACAAGGTCTTGGATAAACACGGTATTTTAACTTTAACATAAGGTAGCAAGGGGATTACAACCTAAAAGGTATAAGAAAGAACAAGAACTAAGGAAAAATTGCCAGAGGCATTTTACATTCTTTAACACCTCCACTGCGGGTGTCCCAGAATCAGAACATTGTTCAACATTGAAACATATGAAATTTTCATGTTTAAACATGTCAAATGCAGCGAATGTGCTGCAAGAGTTTTAGTTTAGCTATTGATACCGTTCAAACTAACGCGCCCGTATAAATGAAATGGGTTACATTATTGTTTATCAATTATCTAAATATACTAGACATCTAGAGCAGAAGCTACTTCATCCATGACCCAATAATCAGCTGTTGAGAAATGAAAATGTTATCATATGACGGAATATAAAATAAATTAAAAGGATATCCAAATTGATATGAAGCTATTTTAGAAATTTATAATTTGAACATTCAAATTTCATAAAAGGAATATATTTAAAAAAAATAATAATTTAAGATTAGGGAATTTAACATGGGGCAGCAGTTACAAAGTAAGCTTGAATGTTAACATATAAGATAACATTAGGGGTGTGCGAGTACTCGAAACTTAAGTTTCGGCCGAGTATTTTAATACTCGAACTCGACTCGAAGTTTTGAAAACTACTCAAAAGTTCGAGCGAGTATTTCCCGCCGATTTCCGGACGATCGCTAACGATTGCGACCAGCCAAAACGTGTGGTAACGGTCGCAAAAGGCAATCGCATAACGTAAAATTGGCCGAAAATGACGACCGTGAACAATTGCAACTGGCCAAAACGCGTAGTAACGGCTGCAAAAGGTGATCGGACCGCGTAAAATTGGCCGAAAATGACGACCGCGAATGATTGCGACTGGCCAAAACGCGTAATAACGGCCGCAAAAGGCGATCGGACCGCGTAATTTCGGCCGTGACAAACGATTTCGTCATTTAATATTGATTATAAGCGATGTCTGGACCAGGTGAAATTGGCCAAATGACAACCGGGCCCTGTTTCATCGGAAAACAAATGTGAAACAGTGTTTTGTTTGTCAATACGTAATCCAGTTTGATTGTACTGGCCAAAACTTTGTATTGCTACTCATGTATTAGTTAGAAACAATGTTTAGATTATCAAATCTAGGGTGGTATCTAAATCCCATTATACTATTTTAAACAACCAACTGAAGGCAAATACTCGCTTGAAAATGCTCGAAACTCGAAAATAATTGGCACTACTCGACTCGACTCGATTAAAAAAATCACTACTCGCACACCCCTAGATAACATGCAAGATGTTATTTCTAAAATACCGCGATCTATATATTTTACCATGTGTAAGTGGAAAGTGTAATTATTAGAAATGTGCGAGTATTCAAAATTTCGAGTTCGAGTTGAGTTTGGCACTGAAACTCGAAAGATTCGAGCGAGTTTACTCCCGCCGTTTACCCGCGCTACCAAGGGCACGGGGAGAGTTACGGGGATTCAAATTGAGTGTGAACGCATTTGAGGTGTTAAGAGTTGTGATGTGGATTTTAGTGTTTTATTAATAAATAAGTTGTGGCTTATAAATGTGTGTTATTCTTTACACCAAAATGGAGTATTTACCAGGACCTTCAGATTGAGTTGTATGAACACTGCCTGTATAGTCCACTTTTAGGGTCACAACCTTGTCATTTTTCATTTTTTAAAGTAAAATATCAAAAACATATCTGTAATGAAATCTAATAGGTAAGCATAAGAAGTTTGTGCTTGTTTTTTGTTCCATAATGATTTAAATTGAGTCAATCCATTAATTTTAGGCTCAACTGTCCTTTGGCATTCAGCTGTTTTTAAAGAAAAGTGATTTGTTTTGGCCTTGTTTAATAAATAGATTTCATTAATAAATAATTTATAATATTTGAAAATTCTATTTAAGACATGGCTTCAATTTCATCAATTGATTTGCCAGGCACTTTCAAACAAATCTTCATGTTGCTACTGATTGATCTTATTAAAACTATTAGTGTTAAAATTAATGCTAAGATATGTTAGTAAATACATTTTGTGTGGTAAGTAAGTAGGCTAATGTTTTACCAAGTAATAGGCCTTTTAAATATTGAAATAAAATTGTATTTTAACTTATAGGCCTAAATGTAATTTTATTTTCTCCATTTGTAGAAAGATGTAGCTTAGGCCTAAACATATACAAAACATAGGATAAATAAAAAGGAGGAAATAAAATAAAAAACTGAGATTATTTTTTAATGAAACCGTTAATTAATACCATATAGGCTATAACAACCTTAATACCAAAAGATTAAAAGTATTTTATCTTCATGGCAAAATGTTATGCAATAACTTTGGTATGATTTATTTTCAGATAAATGTACTTACCTTTTTCTAATGAAGCAGGAATCCATATATTTGACTTACTATTTATTATTTTCATGTCATAGTGACTAAAAAGTATATTTTAATAACAACATTTATAAATGGAACCCTATACACTGTTTTGATCCAATCCAACTCGACTTATGTGTTTTTTTTTTTATTTGTATACTCGATTCAAACTCGAGATTCAAATCTTTTGCTATTTACTCGACTCAAACTCGACTCGACTTAAAAAACCTGAACTCGCACATCTCTAGTAATTATTCAATCTGATATTTATGTAAAATTATGGTATATAACTTGTTTTCACACGTATATAGAATACCAAAGATCATAAAAGTGAAATGTAAACTAGCCCAAAACCTGTGATAAATATATGTGTAAAAGAAACAGCTGCAAGTAATTGTTACTATGGAAAAATAACAAGATTAAAACAGTAACAATTTTAGCGTAGTTTGAGACACCTATCCATCAAGATAGAGTAAAAATTTGGAATTTTAAGAAATAGAAGAAATGAAAACTACGGAAAAGAGGCGAAAAACAACCCATCCACGACAAGCTAACATTACATTAATTTTGGTAAAAGCTAATCATGATTCAACAGGAACTTTTTGGACTTATATGTAAAATTCAACAACTTAATTGAAAAATAATATGAAGAACTAAATGAACTTATTAGAATCTTCAATCTCTTAAAATATTTGAGTGTAAATTCTCATTGAACTATAAATCAAAATATTTGATATTCTCGGGGAACTCGAGGGTATTAGTTTCATATTTGAATTCATTCACAATGTATAATATTTCATTCTGAACCTGAGTGAAGTACTGAAGACAAGTGCACCTAAGGGCAAAGTACTACGACACGAGTGTAGATATCTTGTATCTATCGGACTGAGCATATAGCTGAGAAGAATCACAGGCAAAATATATAAAAAAAATATTTAATTGTAATTTAATAACGGATTTTGGAAATTTAAAATGTAATTAAATATTATGTAATTGTAAAATATTTCTCTTTTATTTATATGATAGGGTGATAGGTGAAACTATGCCCAAAGTGAAAATATTTGGTGCATACAGGGAGGGGCAACAGTGGCAAGGATGTGGAAATTGGGTGGGAAATAACTGTAGTCAATGTGGAATCTCCTCCTCCATGGTCCATCTCTACAGCTGCTACCTCAAAAAGCAAGGACTAATTTAAAACTAATTATCAAAAATATTTTTTGGCTAATATATATATCAACAGAATCCATTGTTGCTTTGATGTTTGTAGAAAACAAAACATCTAAAAATTTGTATAAAAACGAACACTAAAACTACAATTTATAAACTCTGTTTTATAAAAAAAAGGCAATAAGCATAAATTAGGGTAGGATACAAAATGCGATACTATGCTATGCTATTGCTAATACTAGCTTCTACTACTGTATTTGCCTTTTAAATTGGTTTTATGAAATTTCAAAATTATTAATGTTTTAAAGATTGGAAATCCTTGTTAGTTTATAAGAATAATTCCTGTATTTTGTGAATAGTGTATTTTAAAGTTGTTGTAAAATTTAATTAAAATCCAAAATGCCTGTGAAAGTAGACTTGTTATTAAAGGACGAGTTAATTTACGAGTTGAAGTTAAGAAATGTTGAGTGATAGTAGTACAGTTTCTGATCTTAGAAAAACCTTGAGGCAGGTTTTAATGCAAAAGGTTCCGGTAAATAGTGAAAATATAATACCCCCGTAGCAGCAAACCTGCGTACTCAGCGAATTTCCAATGCATATATATTTATCTTAATACCACATAAAGCTACATACCAAGTTTCATCAATATACATTCATAAATAAACGATTTATGACATTTTAATTATTCTCCATAAGAATAACATGGCGGCTGAGTATGCAGGTTTGCTGAAGCAAGGAGCACAACAAATGGGGTTTTATACAAATATCAATATAACTCATGTAGGTAAAGCCATATACCAAATTTCATTAATTTATTTTCATAATGAAGGGAGATAACACGTTACTTATTCTCCATAAGAATAACATGGGGCTGAGTACGCAGGTTTGCTGCTACGGAAGCCATTGGTAAAAAATTGTTTTTTTGAGCAAATATCAATGGTCCACAACCAGATGAAGTCGTATACCAAGTTTCGTCAGTATACGTTCATAAATAAGCGAGATATAAAATTTTTATTTTCCTCCATAAGAATAACATTAGCCAACGTACTGTGTTTAGCACTTTCAATATCTCGGTAACCAATTGGCGTAGAGAAATGATCAAAATATCAAATTGTGTGTTTTTTTAAGCTGAATCCAATGGGAAAAACTAAAATTTGACTTTTTCTAAAATTATATGTAAAAAGTTCAAAAAACCCATTTTTGGGGTACAAAACCCCCCAAAAATACCCCTTTGGATAAAGCGATCTGGCTGGTTTTCGAACTTAAAGTCATAAATGTTGCTTTACACGTTTATACCAAATTTCATCAAAATTGGATAATTTTTACGAGAGTTATCGTGCTCACGGACATATATATATATATATATATATATATATATATATATACAGTTTCGAACGAATGGTGTTTTTGGGGTCTGGGGACCTCAAAACGAAAAGTTATCGTGGTCCCGGGCCTAGGTCTTACCATGCCGACTACGGTAATAGCTTCTTCCCTATAGGGGAAATTCGCTAAAAAGTACCTTGTTGCCACAAGACGAAATTGAATGGTTAAGTAGAAAGATTAGTTTAATGGAGGAAAAAGCGCTTGAACTTAACAATGGTAGTAAATCAATCGAAATTGCCAGACAAGAAGCTAGAATAAATCATTGTAAACATAGAATCGCCTCGATATGTATTCCTATCCTATTTCCTATTTTGACAAATAGTGTGTGTAATGCGGGAAGTGTCGACTGGTATGGGACCAATGATAAATTGTCTCATTTCCACAATTCATCTCATTTCTTGGTCAAGTTCTTAATTAGCTGCAATTTAAGTGGCCAAACTTTTGGCAGAACGAAGGCAAAATCTTGTATACAGGTAAAATAACACTAAATAATTGCAATACTTCATGAATGACAGAATTAACCACTATTTCTGTTTCTGTTGTCTTTCAGTCATAATTCTTTAACACATTAGCTGCCGAGCCCAAATTACCACATTCCTCCCATATTGCCACACGGAACTAATGGACTAATTCCCAAAACACAAATAATTTTAAACATTTAAAATATAGTCCATATTTACCATTTTCATAGATTTTATATGTAAATAATCATTAAAATGTCTTAGGTCCGTTCGGACCAAAATGCAGATTTATGGGGTTTTTTCCTTGTACTTTTGCACTTAGGTCTGTAAGGACCAAAGGTACTTTACTCCAATTATTGTAAATTGAATTACTTTTTCCTTAGATAACAAACAACAACGGCGTTGCATAAGCAATTTACAATAAAATATAACTCGATAGTCGTGGTCAAGTCAAATAATAGACCACAGTGTATTGTCCAGTTTTAAATATCCAAATAATTTTGATGGTCTCACAGTTACATTAGACAACTAACTGTGTTTGTTTATATCCTATACTTTTTGTCTCATTCTTAATGGCTAGTCTATTGTTTGGCATCCGGTGGAAGATTGATGTAATTTATTCAAGAGATAAGATACGTCCTACTACAAAATGCTAAAACTGAAACAAATGGTTGTAAAAAGACAAATGATGGCTAATTTCTTTCGTCTAACTATCAAAAATTAAATAAAATGTCAATCAAAGTTGTGTGACGTTGTTCAAGAGATACGACTACAATAACTGTTTATCAGTTTTATTAATTTTTCCGACTATTAAAAGTTTTTAATGTTGATTTCCTCCTTTCCCGACATTTTGTCATTTTCTATTGAAATTCCCGACTTTCACAACTTTTCCGTCTGCTATACATCCTGAAATTTTATTTGCAATCAATTTCGGAAGATCTACACAAGTAACGTTACAAACACATGAGGAACTTTGACTTGTTCATCAATTTAATAAATAAGGTTATATTCCTTACAATCTTATATTCCTTATAAGCTTTTTTAATCGTAATTATACATTTATATTTATTTCATTTTAAAGTATGTAATATATTTATCTTTTTTACCATTTTTTGTGCTTTCACCTATTACAAGTATTTTTAACTATTCTTAACTCAAAATTATATCAAGTCAGTAATTTTATGCTCTGTTTTAATAATTTAATAATTAAAAAAACAGTTATAACATTATTACTTATACATGCAGTGTTTAGTATTTACACACTATTCATTATATTTTGAAAATTACTCATTAGGTCCAAACGGACCTAAAAAATTGTAAATATTGTCTTCTACTTTGAGTCGACAGTTCGCAGCCCTGGTTGAAGCAACGAACCAAACCAATGAACGGCCAGTAGGCGTGGTCTATCTAGTATGCTGGAAGTTCAATGTTTAACCGCTAAGTCGCTCTGGGGACTAACTTGAACCAGTTTAGTAAAACATAGCATTTGTAGCTTCTTAGGTCTGAACGGACCTAAGTGTCACTCGAAACGTACCCCATGTTTAGGTCCGATCGGACCTACGTGGCAGCTAACGTGTTAATACAAATTTTACTGTTATCTAAACTAGAGGTTTTAACTGGAAACAGCTTAATTCTTTCAAGGACAAGATTCCTGGTTCCCAAGTTATCTCTTAAACTAACCCAAGTGTTAATCTAATCATTAAAATAACCTGATTAAGTGAAAAATATAATAGAGTAACAGAACAAATTGTTTTCTTTAAAATAAATACAATTTAACTTTTAGTGCATTCAAAAAAGAATGTCTGCTACATGTTGTACTACTTAATTACCCTTAATATTTTTTTATAACTTAATTCAAACAGGTCATAGTCATTAAATTTGTTTGTATTAAAAATACATAAAAACAAAACAAAAACAAATGGGAATATCAAATTAATTTTAATAAAAAATAATAAATGTGTTATGGGCTGTTTAGTTTTAGAAACACTGAGTAACCGAATTTTAACCAAACAATTGAAATTTGATTTGTTCAGTAGCTCTAATTAATTTTTCACTTTGGAGCTTTTTAAAAACAGGAAAGTTTTAAGAGTATGGCCTAAGTGAACTAGGTGTAACAAATAATACACAATTTATATTTGTTTATACCATCGAATCATTATTTCCTAATTTCTAAAGTTAACGTCTATGCAAGAAACTTAAAAGTGGGACATTAACATTTCCAGTGATAATTTCTAGGAAGGACTAACCTCTTCGTCTGGAAGGTTGGGGTGCTGTCGCCGTTTCCTGCCAGCGTACCTCAGCAATGCTACCATCCCTCGGAGACCAAATTCGTAATGATCCTGTTTGCTCAGCTGCTGTCTAGCCAGTGAGAACAGGGTGAACACCTGCAATTGAGCATATCATGCACTGTACAAACCCACTTTTATAGACCCCATAAGTCAGATAGAAATAATTACCTTTCATCAAGTGTTGTCAAATGACAAAGCAAGATAAAATGAACATGAGGAGTAAGATTAAGAAAACTTCAGAGAGGAAAGTATTTGCATCTTTACAGGCAGCCATGAGGTGGCGCTCAAATGGTTGAATATCCTTGAACTATCCGAGTCCAAGGTAACCTGGGACAGCTTCATTACTATGCCAATTGCAGGCAGACTCAACAGCATCACTTTTGCTGGGTGCCTGGCCACAGAAAGGTGAAGGGAAACAAAACAGCAAATGAAGAAGCAATTGCAGCCTCAGCTATGGCATTTCTTGGTCCAAAACCCTTCTAGGCAATATTTCTCTTTACCCACACGACAATGTCTTGCTACGTCATCAACTCAGAAGATCTCCTTATGCTCCATCTACTATTAACAAATAAGCTCAATCTCCATTTTAGCAAACTCTGTTACATCAGAAACTCTTGATACTTTTGGAGGTACAAATTACAGGAATAATAATCAACCAACATTTCCACCTGAGAAAGCTCCTGCAGGGTGTGGGAATTCACAATGTGCAGAAAGTAACATTTCGGCTGCATGATGCACTGTAAATCTGCTGAATAACTGTATTTATGAATATTTTCTGTGTGCATATGTTGAAGTGAGTGCCATTCTACTCTCAGCACCATTGGGAGGCAGCACCATTTCGGGTTCATCGTTGCCTCAGGAAATGCTCATAAAAAATTTGCACAGCAGGTTATCAGTAGGGGTGGGCGAGTAGTGTTTTTTTTAATCGAGTCGAGTATTGAACCAAACTATTCGAGTATCGAGTCGCCTCGAGTAGTTCTTTAAAAAGTAAAAAAACCTCATTTTTATTATTTTTATTGAAAACCATTTTTTTGACATATTAAACTTTAATTATAAACATAACATTTTATTGAATTATTAATGTTACTATTTATTTTATTATAACTTTAATTTTACCATGAATGAATAATAATTTAAATAAATACCCCCGTCGCAGCAAACCTGCGTACTCAGCGAATTTCCAATGAATATATATGTCTTAATATTACATTAAGCCTCTTACCAGAATTCATAAGAAATATAATCATAAATAAGCGATATTTAAAATATTCATTATTCTCCATTAGAATAACATTAGGGATGAGTACGCAGGTTTGCTGCAAAAAGGAACAAAAAATAATGGATTTTTATACAAATATCAATAGAACTCATCTAAGTCAAGTCACATACCAAGTTTCATCCATATAAATTCATAAATAAGCGATATATAACATTTTTATTATTCTCCATAAGAATAACATGGGGACCGAGTACCTAGGTTTGCTGCTTCGGAAACCATAGGTGAAAAATTGGTTTTTTGTTCAAACATTAACAAACCACAACCAGATGAAGCGATATACCAAGTTTCGTCAGTTTATGTTCATAAATAACCGAGATATAAAATTTGTCTTTTTCTCCATAAGAATAACATTAGACAACGTACTGTGTTTAGCATTTGTAATATCTCAGTAACCAATTGACGTAGAGCAATGATCAAAATACCAAATTGTTTGTTTTTTTAAGCTTAATTCAATGGTATAAATTAAAATTTGATTTAAATAAAAATTACATGTGAAAACCCCAAAAAACCCATTTTTGGGGTACAAAAGCCCCCCAAAACCCCCCTTCGGATGGTGCGATTTGTCTGGTTTTCGAACTCGTTCAAATAAATGGTACTTAACATATTTGTACCAAATTTTATTAAGATCGGACTTCTTTTACGAGAGTTATCGTGCTTACGGACACATATATATATAAATATATAAATATATATATATATATATATATAATACCCCCGTAGCAGCAAACCTGCATACTCAGCAAATTTCCAGTGCATATTAATTTATCTTAATACCACATAAAGCCACATACCAAGTTTCATCAATATACATTCATAAATAAACGATTTATGACATTTTAATTATTCTCCATAAGAATAACATGGCGGCTGAGTATGCAGGTTTGCTGAAATAAGGAACACTAAAAATGGGCTTTTATACAAATATCATTATAACTCAACTAGGTAAAGCCACATACCAAGTTCTATTAATTTATGTTCATAATTAAAGGAGATAACACGTTAATTATTCTCCATAAGAATAACATGGGGCTGAGTATGCAGGTTTGCTGCTACGGGAACCATCGGGCAAAAAATGGATTTTTGTGCAAATATCAATAGACCACAACCAAATAAAGCCATATACCAAATTTTGCCAGTTTACGTTCATAAATAAGCGAGATATACAATTTTTCTTTTTCTCCATAAGAATAACATTAGACAACGTACTGTGTTTAGCACTTTCAATATCTCGGTAACCAATTGACGTAGAGCAATGATCAAAATACCAAATTGTTTGTTTTTTTAAGCTGAATTTAATGGTATAAATTAAAATTTGATTTAAATTAAAATTACATGTAAAAACCCAAAAAAACACATTTTTGGGGTACAAAACCCCCCAAAACCCCCCTTCGGATGGTGCGATTCATCTGGTTTTCGAAATTGTTCAAATAAATGGTACTTTACACATTTGTACCAAATTTCATTAAGATCGGACCTTTTTTACGAGAGTTATCGTGCTTACGGACACATATATATATATATATATATATATATATATATACATATATAAAAATTTGAACAAATGGTGTTTTTGGCATCTGGGGACCTCAAAATGAAAAGTTATCATGGTCTCGGGCTTAAGTCTTACCATGAGACCTACGGTAATAGCTTCTTCCCTATAGGGGAAATTCGCTAAAAATAATATAAAAATATATATAAAAATAATATAAAAATATATATAAAATATATATAAATATATAAATAGATGAAAAATAAGTAACATGAGTACCCTGGAGAAAACATTTTAATTAATTAACACACATTAATAATTATGTGTTATTAACACATTAATAATAATGTGTTAATTAATTAAAATGTTTTCTCCAGGGTACTCATGTTACTTATTTTTCATCTATCATATAGTAGCCCTTCTATGTGAATTTAATTTAATAAATATATAAATATATATATATATATATATAAATACATATATACAAATTTGAAAGAATGGTGTTTTTGGCATCTGGGGACCTCAAAACGAAAAGTTATCATGGTCTCGGGCTTAAGTCTTACCATGAGACCTACGGTAATAGCTTCTTCCCTATAGGGGAAATTCGCTAAAAAAAAATATATATATTTTTTCAACAACCATAACAAACAAAAGACAAGTATTACAAATATATATTCATACAACAATTTTGGGTTAGCTTATCAAAACCAGAACATTTTAACAAGAAAGTGATTTTTGACCCTGACCCAAACATCCCCTGTGCCCCTCTCTTACTTATCTTAAATCACAGGTATCCATAAATAAGCACCTGTTATTGTCTCCTTTCATGTGAGCTAAAACTAAATGTTAGACTTATTTTTCTTTATTTCAGTCACTTATTTAGTTAAATATTGATTCGTGGCATAAACGTGGGTAAACGGCGGGAGTAGCCTTGCATTTTCAACTATTTGGGGTAAATGGCGGGAGTAATCAACTACTCGACTTGAATTTTCGAGTAGTCTCTAATACTCGCTCGGTCTTCGAGTATAAGAAAATACTCTACAGGTACTCGAAATCTCATACTCGCCCACCCCTAGCTATCAGACTCCTTGGGCAGGATTCTCAACTGTTCTCAAGTAGCTATGTAACGAGTGTGTATGGGAGGTTCAAAGCCAGTTTGAGGAAACTGTTTTAAAGCTGATAATTTAAATCAAACATTGTACTTTTTGTACATCTACACCATGAGCATTGAGTCATAACACATATAACTCCTAGTCCTAACCCATAAAGTAGTGGATATCTCAGGAATTAAACCAATGACAATGACCCTTTAAACCAAAGTCCAAGACCCCAACCTTAAGGCTGGCGAAATGCAGAAATGTAAGATGTGCAAGTAATCGAAATTTCGAGTTCGAACCGAGTTCTGCAATGAAACTCGAGGTTTTGCTGAGACTCAAAAGTTTCGAGCAAGTTTAGTGTCAAAATTGCAAAAAATTATAAATATTTTTAACCCTAGCAGTGGCCAAACGACGCATTGCGTCGTTTTGCTCTTTCGCCTTAGGGTGGCAGAAGACGCAACGCATCGTTTCCGGACCGAAAAGTTTGTAACGTTAAAAACCCACTAATAATCAACTCAAAAGTGAACAATATATATTATACCATTCGAAAGATCATATTCTGAACTTTCATTTTATTAAATCATTTTATTACATAAATGAACCGTGTAGCAACTGTATAACAATGTCACGACGATTAGAAATCGAATGAATTTTAGGCGTGACGCGATTCCTGCGGCCGACACTCCAAAAATGTCAAAACACTATTTTTTTTAAATTACCCAGCCTGGGTAATTTTTACTGCGGGAAGTTGCGGTTGGTACCAATGCACTGCTAAACAGTTGTGCTTCATTGTGGTATTGATTTTTTAACGAAATATTAATTAGACAGATAGTATGATTTTATGAAAACACGTGTTTTTTGTTTCTTTGTAGAATGACCAAGTGACGCAATTGGACAGCTCGGAAAATCTTATTTATATGCTGTGTAAGTTATAGTTACTAGTCAAATAATATGTCCTTTTGAAGAGGAAGAAATGTAGAAGAATTTAGTTTTGCAATTGGCAGCACTGCTCCGAGCATAATGTCTGACAGCAACGGTATATTTCGTCATATCTTTTCCTTACGTTTGAACCCGGCCATCTTGGTTTATACTTACGTGTTAGGTATTTGTTATCCGTGAGTTATTACTAAATTTGTTATTATTTTGGAATTTTAGTGTTAGTGAAGTGTTTGTGTGTATATAACAGTAATAATTATGCATTATACTATGCATAAATATTACTGAAGTGTGAGAAATAGGGTTTATAAAAAATGTGTTGTATTTTGTTTATATAACATTGTTTACATTGTTACATAACACATATAAACAAAATAATTTACCCTAGGTGTTGTACATGTGTATGTAGGTAATTGAATATACTACAACATGTTTATATTGGTTTGGGGGAAAAAAATTGGTGAAAAAGTTATTTAATAAATACTGAGAATTTTTTTTCCAAATACGCAATAATATCAAATAGTCTTTTATTTACAATTATTTAAAAGTGATAATAATTTTTTACCATCAACTTTATGGATTTTTAGATTCCTTACTTCATTAGCTTTACAAATATGTATATACCATTATTAGTATACCGGTATGCATATATTACATTACTTATTTACAACACAAACTAAAACTGTACAGTTTTCACATTTTTCGGGTTTCCGTTTATTATTATATTACACCCCTAAAACTAAAAAAAAACTCTTTCCCCAACATTTTAAATATTTCTATGTAGGGAGTTAGATTGTCTACAAAATGTATATAATGAATTTTCCATGACAAATCTTTAGAACAAATTTTACCGAGGCTGCTTTTGAAATTTCAAAAAGAAATTATAATTTTTGTTCACTTTATTAAAAGATTTATCTTACTAGATCTTTTTTATTTTACTATTTTCAGATTCTACCACCATTCTTTCCGAAGAAAATGAATATAAGGTTGGCTAGGTTTACTTCTACGGTTATTATACGGAATTTATATGAATTTTCAAAAATAGTCTGCAAAATCGCAAAATTTGCTCTGCCATTTCCCACTTGCACCATTGGCTACTGCTAGGGTTAAATTGTTGTACTAGTATTTTAATTTGCTTTATAAACTGAAATGTACTGCATTAAACTGATAGTGTTAAACTAATATGAGGAAGGAAGCTGTTGTTGTCCTAACTATTTTACAGCCTCTAAATCGTCCACAGAGTAATATAAGTGACTCCGTGACTCGTTATGACAGACGACAATGATGACTCGGCATCCAAGTAGAAATACAGTTCATCATAGAGTAAAATGTTTGGCACAAATCGTGTTTTATTAATGAATTCCTCCATGTCATTGTTATTGCCTAGTAAATTCATGTTTTTTTATAAAACGTTTTGTAAGTAATATTAATTTTCCACCTTTTAAGATGCCATAAGTCCATTTAAGTAGTTAAGTGTTCGAAATATTTAGTTAATACTTTTAATGTTGTGCTTATTTTATCATTAAAATTATAAATAAACGATTTATCTTGTAACTTTATAATTCTTAAACATTTGCTTAAAATGTCTCTGTTGTAATGACATGAATCATGCAAGGAGTATTACTGAATGATTATTTCTCATGATCAATGATTCTGGTTAGAGCAGACGATGGAAATACTGTATTAAGTGTTTATAAGAATTGAGAACAAAATAATTGGTGTTTTATGTAGATTTTTAAAACCTTGTGAGGATTACATGATCAATTTAAATTAATGTAAGTATTAAGATAAAACCAAATACCCCCGCCGCAGCAAACCTGCCTACTCAGCGAATTTCCAATGCATAATATATGTCTTAATACCACATAAAGCCGAATACCAAGTTTCATAAAAATATACTCATAAAATAAGCAATATATACAATTTGAATTATTCTCCATAAGAATAACATTGGGGATGAGTATATACGTTTGCTGAAACAAGGAACATTAACAATTGGTTTCTATGCAAATATCAATATAACTCAACTAGGTGAAGCCACATACCTAGTTTCATCAATATACATTCATAAATAAGCGATATATCCCATTTTGATTAATCTCCATAAGAATAACATGGGGGATGAGTACGCAGGTTTACTGCAACAAGGAACGAAAAAATCGGTGTTTAGGTAAATATCAATATAACTCAAATAGGTGAAGTCATATACAAGGTTTTATTAATTTATGTTCATAATTAAGGGAGACATAGCATTTTAATTTTTCTCTATAAGAATAACATTGGGGCTGAGTACACAGGTTTGCTGCTACGGGTACCTTTGGCAAAAAATTGTTTTTTGAGCAAATATCAATAGACCACAACCAGATAAAGCCGAATACCAAGTTTCGTCAGTATACGTTCATAAAGAAGCGAGATATAATTCTTGTCTTATTCTCCATAAGAATAGCATTAGACAACGTACTGTGTTTAGCACTTTCAATATCTCGGTGACCGATTGATGTAGAGGAATGATCAAAACACCAAATTGTGTGTTTTTTAATCTGAATCCAATGGTGGAAATTAAAATTTGATTATTTCAAAAATTATATGTGAAAAGTTCAAAAAACCCATTTTTGGGGTACAAAACCCTCCCAAAATACCCCTTTAGATAGATATGGCTGGTTTTCTAACCTGAAGTCATAAATGTTGCTTTACAAGTTTATACCAAATTTCATCAAAATCGGACCTTTTTTACGAGAGTTATCGCACCCACGGACACACACACATATATATATATATATATATATATATATATATATAGGGTATATATACAGTTTCGAACGAATGGTGTTTTTGGGATCTAGGGACCTCAAAACGAAAAGTTATCAAGGTCCCAGGCCTAGGTCTTACCATGCCGACTATGGTAATAGCTTCTTCTCTATAGGGGAAATTCGCTAAAACATGATTAAAAAAATATTAATAAATTTAATAATCTGTTACTTACTTTCTATGGCTTAACTGACTATTAAATCAATTCTAATTAACCTAATTAAGTTGTCAAGTCCCAATGACCAATTGCCCAAATTTACAAACTTAGCCTCCTTATTTATCTTGTTAGATTAGGCTAAATGATGGTGCATTTTAACTGAAGGGTAAATTTTCTGTTTAAATTACTTTTTGTTTACATAATTAAATTCCATCCATTAAAACATTTGCTGACAGCGATAGCGCTTTCTAGCAGCAATACAAGGAATTGTCAAGTCAGTGGCACGACAACCTTCCTTACCCAGTTTTCTACGCGCTAGTGTAGTTGTATGATGTAAAAGTACAATAACTTATTGAAAACATATAACTGATAGTGATAATTTGGTATTGTCACTTTGAGTTATTTTTTACTTTGAAAAATTTCAAATGAGCTGTAGTGCTGGGTCAAAGTAGTATTACATTCAAACAGAAAGAAAATGCCATTGTTCAACTAACCTTTTTAGCCAAGTTTCGGGTGTCTCTGAACCCCTCTCCAAACAGCAATATATCCGCAATGAGCATGCTATCCGGAACCATCATAGATATTGGACGAAACATTGATTTCAAGTTGTCAGGGAGTTCCGTTCTTCCAGCATAGCCTTAAAAATGTTAAACATTTTTAGAAAATGTAATTTGTATCAGAACTTTACACTGAGGTAATATCATGATAGAACTTACATTGTTTCTAATCCTTCATAAATAGCATAAACATATCCTGAATTAAAATTACGTCAGTATTTCTCAAGTCTAAGATAAAAATCACTAGGCAGTCAACACAGTTTCTCAGAGCCAGAGCGAAAGCAAATACGTAAGAGAGTTTTAATGAAGCATAAGATTACAAGTAATAAAATTGGCTCCACATATTTTGTTGTTTACTTCAAAACTGTAATACCCAACTATTTAAATCCCAGCCTCCTTTCAAAATCCCTGATACCTCACTAAAATAATTTAAGGAGAGAAAATATCCACTGAAGGACCGGTTTCCTTAATCAGTACAAGTAAGTCTGTCACTGATAGTGCAATTTCTTTATTAAAAGTTTTCCTTTCAATTACTTCCTCTGAAGTAACTGTAGTTTGTTTTTTCCAACAAAACATATATGGAATCTAGTCCTACCGTCTCATTAGGGAAACTACAAGGTAAATTAATCAACTACATTTCTGGACATCTGAATCTGTTTCGCTGTCAAGTAATTATATCTGATAAATGATAATAAAGCTAACGGCTAACATTTTTGAGTAAGTTCAACATATATTTTTAAAAATATACTAGCCTGCCCAAATTCAAGCCATCAGTAGTTATTTTGGGAGCTACAACAGTTAAATAAGGCACAGATTTTCGCAATCTATATGAACAACAGTTGGAATTTGAATGGTCAATATGAAGCATAATTTGTTTCTGTTAGCAATACCAATTTAATCTGTTCAATAGTATCCGATAAATACAATTTACAATCATCTGAATCAACTTTATGTCAAAATAAAGTATGTTTGGAGGTCAAATTGTGATTGTATTTGTAATCTGTCTCTTAGCTTATTGTAATCAAATAATGTGAAAATGCCAGATCTCACAGGCACATAAAGAGAATATTTCAGTTTCTGGTATGTAGATAAAACTGTTAGGTGTGAGGAACTGGCATAGCTAGTTGGGTCTATGAGTGGAATCAATCCAGCATTCTAATTTTCACAGTCTAGATTACTGAAAGGTTATTCTCTCTCTCCTTGCAAAACATCATTTAAGGCACTCACACGCTAATTACCTAAAGACCAGTGGCTTTACCGTCTGATTATGTAAATCACATTTAACTAACACAGCATTAGATAATATACATAAAAGATAATAAACAAATTACCAGGGTTCATGGTGATAAAGATGCCACAAGTGGGCACCAAGTTTATAAGAGTTCCCATGAAAGGAAATTTCTTCAGTCCCTGCTGCAATGCTGACAAGATCGACAATATTTGCTGAGCAACTACCGACAGCACTTCGATGTTGATGCGGTTGAACTCGTCAAAACATCCCCACGCACCTGTCTGTGCGAAACCTGATCGACAATATATATCATTGATCCAAAGTTTAGGGCTACTATTAATGTAATTTGTACAATAAACAAATAACCTGAGTACCCTTTAATATTTTAATTCACTAACAAGTAAACTACATGTTTCGGACTATAAGAAAACGTGTAATAAATTGATCAGCTGGTTGAGTCAACTCCAAAAGTTTAACATACTAAATTTAATAGCACATGGAGCAAGACTTTACAGGTCTAAAGGTGTATGTTTTCATACCCTAAAACATTAAAAATAACGGATAAGATGTTATGTTATGATTGGCAGCAAAGATGTATTCATATTTATAGGTATAGAGAGTGAAAAACTTGATTAAAAAATGTCACCTATTTGTACGGACATAATGTGTGTCTTGCTTTTCATCACTGGTTTCCTTATTTTACTTTTATCCATTAAAAAATTATGATCACTGTTAAACTGAGTGAATGAATGGAAAGTTTATTCCACATTAATAAATACTAGGGGTGTGTGAATAATGATTTCTGACTAGAGCCGAGTCAAGCCGAGCTTTTTTTATGGCAATTTTCTCTAGGGGTGTGCAATATACCGGTAGTGATTGTATGACCCGAGCCAAATTTTGCTATGTATAATTTTATAATTTCAACATTGGTCATCTTTCATTCACTTCTTCTATATTCTAGGGGTGTGCGAGTATTCGAGCTTCGAGCTTTTTCGAGCCGAATATTACAATATTCGGCTCGGCTCGAGATTTGCAAAAAGCTCGAAGTTTGAGCCGAATATTTAAATCGCCGACTAGTGAAAAGAGTCGTTTACAAAAATAAATTTGAAGCAAAAACTTTCAATAATCAATGTTAGGATTCTCGTAATTTGCATCGGTAGAGCTCCATAACAGATATAATCCAGCAATGCTGTGCTTTCAGTCCTTCGTTTTAAAAAAAATAATGAAATATAAAAGTAGAAATGTTTTAAACTGTCAACCTGATCAACCAATGCAATGGATCTACTTTCTCTACGATCAAAAATCATATTGAGTGGACATCTACACAATTCTGTTTGCAGTACAATGTTGCCGTTGCCCAGTTGAGTTGTGCAATATTTCACGGTTAATAATAATTAATACAACAACCCTACTGCTCCAGAAAAAGTTCCCCAGCAAAAAACTAAAATCTATGAAAACACATTTTCTAACTGTTGCGGCCGTACAGTCCTTGACTGCAACTTACAATTTCGTACATTACACAATAATAATTTCCTAGCGTCTGAAATCACGTCTGGCAACACTGTTGATTGCAAAACTGTCTTAAGACGTTGAGGGAAGATGGTTATAATTAGAGATGAGCGAGTACAGGTTTTTTAAGTCGAGTCGAGTAAATGACAAAAGATTTGAATCTTGAGTTCGAGTCAAGTATACACATAAAATAAACACATAGGTCGAGTTGAATTGAATCAAAACAGTGTATAGAGTTCCATTTATTAATTTTGTTATTAAAATATACTTTTCTAGTCACTATGAACTGAAAATAACAATGGTAAGTAAAATAAATGGATTCCTGCTTCACTGGAAAAAGGTAAGTACATTTATCTGAAAATAAATCATACCAAAGTAATTGCATAACATTTTGCCATGAAGATAAAATACTTTTAATCTTTTGGTATTAAGGTTGTTATAGCCTTATATATGTTATAGCTTATATATGGTATTAATTAACAGTTTCATTACAAAATAATCTCAGTTTTTCCTCCTTTTTTTATTTATCCTATGTTTTGTATATTATGTTTATCTTTCTACGAATGGAGAAAATAAAATTACATTTAGGCCTATAAGATAAAATAAAATTTATTTTAATATTTAAAAGCCTATTACATGGTAAAACATTAGCCTACTTACTCACCACAACAAATGTATTTACCAACATATCTTAGCATTAATTTTAACACTAATAGTCCTAATAAGAACAATCAGTTAGTAACAACATGAAGATATGTTTGAAAGTGCCTGGCAAATCAATTGATGAAATTGAAGCTATGTCTTGAACAGAGTTTTAAAATATTACAAATTATTTAAAATATCATTAATGAAACTTAAACAAGGCCTAAACAAATCACTTGTCTTAAAAAAAAGCTCAATGCCAAAGGACAGTTGAGCCTAAAATTAATGGATTGACTCAATTTCAATTATTATGGAACAAAAATCATGCACAAACTTCTTATGCTTACCTATTAGATTTCATTACAGATATGTTTTTTATATTTTACTTAAAAAAATTACAAGGTTAGGTTAATCTAAAAGTGGACTATACAGACAGTGTTCATACAACACAATCTGAAGGTGGTAATGGTAAATCCTCCATTTTGGAGTAAAGAGTAACACAAATTTATAAGCCACAACTTACTTATTCATTAATAAAACACTAAAATTAACATCAGAACTCTTAACACCTCAAATGCGTTCACATTCAATTTGAATTTACAGATGAAGCTCGGCCGCGGACGACCCTTGGTACCGAGGGTAAACGGCGGGAGTAAAGTCGCTCGAAACTTTCGAGTTTCACTAAAACCTTGAGTTTCAGTGCCGAACTCGGCTCGAACTCGAAATTTTGAGTACTCGTACATCTATAGTTATAATGTAATAATGATTTAGCGTGACCAATGGCCATGGACAAGGTTGTAGGTAATGAACGACAAATCATGACGGCGTTTTGGTGTGCAGCCGAAATAGTACTCCAAAAATTGTATTGTTAAAAAATCGTCAATTGATTGAAGAATCTAAAGTTCTTGAGAAATAAAGCGAATAGAAATAGAACTGTAATTATACTGTATTTATTAAAGTTAACTAATATTATCGCATCGCTGTTGTAATACTTTACAAATCAAAATCACTTATTGCGAGATTCACAAGATCAAAGGATTTTATCAAAATTCTAAATGGTTACGGCACACACGTTATAATACCGGTAGTCATATTATTTCCAAGATTATACTTTATTATACTCTATGTTCGCCTAACCAAGAGCAAGACACAATCAAATAGGCGCAGTGTTTTGTTTCGCTACAGCCGTGCGATTGAAATCACATATTGTTAACGCCGCGGGATTATTTGAATCTCATTTAATTTTTAGGGAATTTCCCCTATAGGGAAGAAGCTATTACCGTAGGTCCCATGGTAAGACTTAAGCCCGAGACCATGATAACTTTTCATTTTGAGGTCCCCAGATGCCAAAAACACCATTCGTTCAAATTTGTATATATGTATAAATATATATATATATATATGTATGTATAAATAAATAAATAAATATATATATATATATATATATGTCCGTGAGCAAGATAACTCTCGTAAAAAAGGTCCCATCTTAATGAAATGTGGTACAAATGTGTAAAGTACCATTTATTTGAACAAGTTTGAAAACCAGACGAATCACACCATCCGAAGGAGGATTTTTGGGGGGTTTTGTACCCCAAAAATGGGTTTTTTGGGGTTTCCACATGTAATTTTTATTTCGATTAAATTTTAATTTTTACCATTGAATTTAGCATAAAAAACAAACAATTTGGTATTTTGATCATTGCTCTACATTAATTGGTTACTGAGATATTGAAAGTGCTAAACACAGTACGTTGTCTAATGTTATTTTATGGAGAAAAAGAAAAATTGTATATCTCGCTTATTTATGAATATAAACTGACAAAATTTGGTATATCGCTTCATCTGGTTGTGGTTTATTGTTGTTTGCACAAAAAAATTTTTCGCCTATGGTTTCCGTAGCAGCAAACCTAGGTACTTGGTCCCTATGTTATTCTTATAGAAAATAATTAAAATGTTATATATCGCTTATTTATGAATGTATATGGATGAAACTTGATGTCACTAAGATGAGTTCTATTGATATTTGCATAAAAACCCACTATTTTGTGTTCCTTGTTGTAGAAAACCTGCATACTCATCCCCAATGTTATTCTTATGGAGAATAATTAATATTTTATATATCGCTTGTTTGTGAATATATTTCTTATGAATCCGGTTAAGTGTTTAATGTGTTATGTTATAAATTCATTGGAAATTCGCTGAGTATGCAGGTTTGCTGCGACGGGGGTATTAAATTGTAGGCTATCAAGTAGGCGTTTGCGGTGCACCGAAAAACCCGTACCGGTCCGGTACAAAACTAATTACCGTCATCGGTTCGGTACAGAACATAACCCCGGTACAGATTCGGTTTGTCGTTCATCACCTACAACCTTGTCCCTGGTCACTGGTAACGCTAAATCATTATTACATTATAACCATCTTGCCTCAACGTCTTAAGACAGTTTTGCAATCAACAGTGTTGCCAGACGTGATTTCAGACGCCAGGAAATTATTATTGTGTAATGTACGAAATTGTAAGTTGCAGTCAAGGACTGTACCGCTGCAATAGTTAGAAAATGTGTTTTCATAGATTTTAGTTTTTTGCTAGGGAACTTTTTCTGGAGCAGTAGGGTTGTTGGATTAACCCATTGAGGTAGTAATTTTATTCTATTTGTAGTAGCCTATAACGGGAATTGATTGGTGCTGCACTCTAGTAGCAAAATATGTAACTAATGACCGCGGGCGTCTACGGTTCTATCCGCTAGGGGCGCGGACTGACTGAAAACCCTTAATATCGCCGCCAGGCCTTTGGTCATTTTAGCTGAGTTGGCTACGTCGTGGAAACACCTTGGCCAGGTGGCGATACGATGTTCGTGGGTTCGATTCCCGCACACAACCAAAACTGACCAGTTGTGCAACTCTCAATGAGTTAACCGGTCTGTGGCAACGTTGGTGGGAGGGCCCAAGTAAAATAAACGGTGGCAGGCTTGCTTGGAAGTTGACGGGATCGGTTAATTCTGTGAGACTTGCACATGGTCAACACTGATTTTGCTAATTTTTACTTATGTCTACTGTGTGTGTGCCAATGCGACTCTCTAAACTGAAATAAAACAATATTTTAATTAAAATATGCCATTAATCCATTTAAAAACACCAATTTTATACTCCAATTCACACGTTAATAAAATTACAAGTAAGGAACGAGACCTGCTCGTATGTCTACGCCAATGGGTTAATTATTATTAACCGTGAAATATTGCACAACTCAACTGGGCAACGGCAACATTGTACTGCAAACAGAATTGTGTAGATGTCCACTCAATATGATTTTTGATCGTAGAGAAAGTAGATCCATTGCATTGGTTGATCAGGTCGACAGTTTAAAACATTTGTACTTTTATATTTAATTATTTTTTTAAAACGAAGGACCGAAAGCACAGCATTGCTGGATTATATCTGTTATGGAGCTCTACCGATGCAAATTATGAGAATTCTAACATTGATTATTGAAAGTTTTTGCTTCAAATTTATTTTTGTAAACACTAGTCGGCGATATAAATGTTCGACTCGAACTTCGAGCTTTTTTGCAAATCTCGAGGCGAGCCGAATACTGTAATATTCGGCTCGAAAAAGCTTGAAGCTCGAATACTCGCACACCCCTAATAAATACATACAACCTAAACATCCTGAATACAACACCGATCACGTTCACCTTCGTTTTAAGGTTATCAAACTCAAAACTAAACTGTGTTTGTGGTATATGTATTTAGTGTGATGTAATTATTTGCAGTTCAACCTAAAAAAAGTGTAAAGTAAAAAAAATAATGATTGCAGAGTTGAGATTGGAGTTTTTCTTGAATGTGTTTTAACTTTGACACCGATCACACAATATAGCACACAGCATTCAACAACATTTTGCTCAACTATTTGCAGTACCACCTGTTACATTTGCGTATACCTGAGAAGTTGCGACCCATACTCTTGTAGTCAAGCCCCTCTGAACAGTTGATAACGATGACGTAGTACGCAAGCGCCTTGCCGAGGTCTTTCACCGTCTCCGTCTTACCCGTGCCCGCCGGACCCTTCGGACTCCCTCCGCGGAAAAGGTTCAGTGCCGTCGTCAGTGTAATGTAACATCTGGAGGGGAAACATTTATTGGAAACGTGTATTATATAATTTTGTAAGGTATACTTCTCAAAAATATTTTAAGACAGTACTTCACAAGACGACAAGATAAGGTTCAAATGAAAGATGTAAAACTAGGATAAGGTTTGTTTTCTAAATAATAAGCAAACAAGTTAAACCAACATAACTTATTGTTCTCTCTAGAAACGTGCATGTGATCCCAGAGGAGTTTGGGGGCATCTGCTTTGTGAGCTTTACAGCGAATGTTCAGCCTTTCATAGTGAATACATAGGGGTGTGCGAGTAGTGATTTTTTAGATCGAGTCGAGTCAAGTATTGCCAATTATTCTTGAGTTTTGAGTATTTTTCAAGCAAGTATTTGTCATCAGCTTTAATCATTGTTAATACATATAAACCTGGTTTCAAATAGTGTAATGGTGTTTGGGTACCACTCCAGATATAATTAAGTTACTTAGTTCAACCATGGTTTTTAACTAATACTAGGTGAACACGTGCGATTTCGCACGAATATTAAATTGAAAATTTTTATTTTATAAGTAATTGTATTCAGTTTTAAAACAAATTATTGAAGATAAGGAAAGAAAAAAAAAATATAAGTAAATAACATGTTTATATTAATTAAATCTAAATGTATTGTTTTCAAAACCTTTTTAAAAACTACATTAGTTGTATGGATTTCATTATCACTGTCAACAAATTGTTCGTTAGTTTATGGTACACTTTTTTAAGTATAAAGAAAACTTTTATTTATATACATGTATTCTACTCTTGTTGATTACCTGTCCAAAATTTATTAACAGCTGCAATTATTGGGAAGCTGTCTAGGTGTCACCCCGACAACCCGTCACCTCGGCATTTTGGCCACAGGCGACAACCTGTCACCTCGTAAAAATATACCGATGCCGTCAAGGTGTCACCCCGTCAAGTTGTCACCTCTTTTATAGAGGTGATTGTTTGTCGTGTGCAGAGACGACAACCTGTCACCTCGCACGCTTGCGTCAAGGTGTCACCCCGACAACCCGTCACCTTCTCTACTCCCAGGTGACGATCTGTCGTCACCGTTCACGACAAACCGTCACCTCGCAAACTCGCGTCAAGGTGTCACCCCGACAACCTGCCACCCCGCTCCATCTGTTTCCGTCTTTTTATAACGCAAAAATAGGCTTTCTCCACTTGGCTTATCAGCGCTACCATGCTTAAAACAAATAATAAACTTTTACAAATTATAAATTATTTATGTTTAATCTCCTACCGTATTTAAAACTACATTAATTTAGAGGCACGGTCGTGTCTCGTCGCCAAGTCCACCAGCAGACGACGAGTGAACGACGACGCGACGTGAGTAACTATTAACACGAAGGAAAATGTGGCGATTTTTCGACCCACCAAAAAAGAAATTTAAAGCCCTAATTTGATCTAATTCAGTTTTAACACGTTAAAAAAAACACCAAAGTATACGACAGTTTGTTTTAGAATGGTATAATAATCTAGAAATAAACGTTTTAAGCAGCGAAAAAATTACAAGTTTCGTAAATTTTGATCGAATCTTCCACCTCGATGTTCAGAAAGCCTAGCGACTTTATTTCTCATTAAACCTAAATGAAATTTCAAAGTCACTCATATTTTTTCTCATAGAAGTGCCTTATGATACTATGAATAAAGTTTAAAATTGAAATGTATTAAAAGTAATCACTTTTAAATTTTTCATTTCAATTTTAGTTGACTTTTAAAACGTAAACAAAGAAGATGACACAAAGAGTAGGTTTCGCAAGTAAAAGGCTGAAAAAGCTGACACATCAGGATTCATATATTCTCTGTAACCTGTGCAAAGATCAAGTATGTTTTCAAATAAATTTATGATATGCTAGGAATTGTATCTTTGTGGCTACAAATAAAATTTTAGATTGGCTTCATTCGACTTTTAAATTTAAAATTCTATTACTTTAAATGAACAATTTTCGTAACTTTAATCAGAAATCTCAACTCCAAAAAATTATATCTTAAAGAATAGCCTGTAACGTCTTCATTATAAGTAGTCGTTTCATAGTCCTTATAAACCATCTTAATAAACCTTCATAATAGCGTCTTAATTTTTTAACATACCAACTGATAAAACCAAATAAGTAATAACTGTAATAAAGCATATATGTTGCAGTTTTACCTTATAATTTATTCTTTGGGGTTTCGTCTTAAAGGCAACAACAATAAACTGGTTTATAACCTCAGTTTGAGCGTGTGCGTAGCCACGGGAAACTGCTAGTAGGCCTAATCGTATAACGGGTGGTCCAAAAATAGCGCTCACATTTTGTTTTGTGACAGCACAGCTATTTCATTGGTTAGAGAGATGATTTTGCGGTGAACGGTTCTTTAGATACTACCATTTTTTCATATCAGTGGTTTCAACTATTCAGCTTTTCTCATGAAGGCGGCATAGAAAATAAATAATATGTAAATTCTATGCGAAGTGTGATTTGCGGGATTGGTTAAATTCTCACGATAATCAATCACATCACTTTGAATCTAGCAATACATAATGACAAACTCAACAACATTTCGTCAGTTCCCATCTAGTAACGGAAAAAATGCAATGATATAGACACAAATGAGTACGCGTGAGTACGCTTTGAAAACTGTCTTGCCTTATGCGTATAAACCATCTGCAGCTTGCACATGAAACACATTTTCATTATGTTCACCCCCCCAGTGAAACTTATTTTTAACTACTAAGGGGATTGTGTTCAAATTTTTCGATGATGTTTTGACGAAATTGCAAAATCATTTCTATCATGACTACTTCTGCGGTATTGCGAAAGTTTTTTACCTACCTTAGAATTATTATAAACATGACAAACAGCATTGAAGCGAGCTGAAAAATACGTTTAGTAGAATTCACGTATTATAAATTTTGTATGCTGCCTCTATTAAGAAAGTTGAAATAGTTTAAAACCACTGATAGAACCATTCACCACAAAAATCATCAGCGGTTTTGTTGGACCATACCAAGCATAAAGTCTAAGAAGCTGTCTCTATTGCAGTGTTAAACGAATTGATTATGTGTGCAAACATGTAATTTTAGTTCAAAGGGAGGAACCTATCGGGGTGGCGATTTGCTGTGGTGTCAAGTTGTCGGTTGCATCGACGTCAAACCGCCACCTCTCACGCTCGCGTCAAGGTGTAACCCCGACAAGGTGTCACCTCTTCTCTTTGGAGGTGACGATTAGACGCCTCCGTACACGACAACCCGTCACCTCGCACGCTCGCGTCAAGGTGTCACCCCGACAACCTGCCATCTCCTTCAAATGGTGACAGGTTGTCGGGGACGATGCGCGTCAACTCGTCACCTCAAAACCTGTTTTAAAAGGTGATGGTTTGTCGGGGTGACAGGTTGACGGGGTGACACCTAGACGCGGTCCCCAATTATTTTGGTGGAAAAATAAACAAAACATCTGGGTATTTTTTAGTTGGAAATGTTACACACTTTCGGTTTTTTGCAAAATTTTAGAGTTCTATGACCTAAATAAAAAATTAGGAGTGAGCGAGGACTCGAAACTTTGAGTTCTCAGCCAAGTATTTTAATACTCAAACTCGACTCCAGTTTTGAAAAAAACTCGAAAGTTCGAGCAAGTATTTCCCGCCGATTTCCAGACGATTGCTAACGATTACGACCGGCCAAAACGCTTAGTAACGGCCGCAAAAGGAGATCGCATCACGTAAAATCGGCAGAAAATGACGATTGCTAACCATTGCGACCGGTCAAAACACGTAGTAAAGGCCGCAATAGGCGATCGCATCATGTAAAATCGGCCAAAAATGACGATTGGACCGCGTAATTTCGGCCATAAATGATGACGGAAAACATAATATCGGCCAAAAATTACGACTGGATCATGTACTAAAGGCTGAAAATGGCGACAGTATACATAATATCGGCAAAAGTGGCGACC
Source organism: Allygus modestus (assembly GCA_963675035.1). NCBI lineage: Eukaryota > Metazoa > Arthropoda > Insecta > Hemiptera > Cicadellidae > Allygus > Allygus modestus. The sequence goes on along the minus strand of OY776114.1, from coordinate 77,909,932 downwards.
GGGCCACTTAATATCGGTCTTAATTAACAATTTTGTCATTTAATATTGATTATAAACGATGTCTGGACCAGATGATATTGGCCAAATGACAACCAGACCGTGTTTTATCGGCCAGAAACGAATGTCAAACCGTGTTTTGTTTGTCAATACCTAAACCAGTTTGAATTTCTGGCCAAAACTTTGTATTGCTACTCGTGTATTGGTTAGAAACCATGATTAGATTATCAAATCTAGAATGGTATCCAAATCCCAGTACACTATTTTAAACTACCGACTGATGACAAATACTCGCTCAAAAATACTCGAAACTCCAAAATAACAACTGGCACTACTCGACTCGACTCAACTCAATTAAAAAAAATCACTACTCGCACACCCCTATCAAAAATCTAAAGCCAGTTTGCACATCTGCACACCTAGACACATGTTTTGGTAGATAATATGTGGGGGTAAGGCATGGTGGAAGGAAACAAATGGGTGTGCTACTCCAGTGCCTAAATTAGGTCAATTAGGTCACACGGGATGCAAGATCCACTTTGCAGACATACAATTTTTTTTCTACAATCAACTGACAGTCGGCGCTTACCTGATGTGCCAACTTGCATCCCGAATGACGTCACAAACCTGCGCAATAGCACACCTATTTGTTTCCTTCCACCATGGGGGTAGTCTTAAAACAAAAAAGCCTTATTGTTTACAAAGTTTGCATGTAGCGTGTTAATCTATATAACTAACTAATAATAAAGTAGTTGTGTGTGTGTGTGTGTGTGTGTGTGTGTGTGTGTGTGTGTGTGTGTGTGTGTGTGTGTGTGTGTTTCACAGGCGATTTCGAAAACGGCACCTCATAACTGCTCCCGGGCCATACCACATTGTAGAGGGCCAAAATATTTTAGATACTTTTTTTTGTTTTAACCTCAGACCTTAGGGCTGCGCTCCAGTGGCATCGAAAGCTGCCTGTTATTCTTTTGGAGAAAAGGTTTTTCCTAAATGGCTCGATAACGGCTCTTCAAATCTGCTCCCGTACCATACCATGTTGTTAAGGGACTAAAGGTCTTTGGATAATTTTTTCCCAACCTTAGAGCCCCACTGGTTTCTTCTACTACTTCCTGACGTCCAATTTGGACGTGAGATGTTTTTGGTTTTGTTTTACAAAGCTTCATGTCTTGAATGATGCCCCAACTTTGGATACGTCCCCCACCCACCAACCTTAAAGGTCCCGCCCCCTTGAAAATTGTTCATGTTATTCTTCGCTGCTACGTTATTCTTATGGAGAAACAATCTACACTAATAAAGTAGAACTCCAGTTGATTACGAAAAAGGCTCCTCAAGGCATACTACGTTGTAGGGGATCAACAATATTTTAAATACGGTTCCCCCTCCCCAGGACTCAGGGATCTGTTCCAATGCCCTCGAAAGTGGCCATTTTATACTTATGATGGAAATATGTTATCTAAAAGGCTCGAAAGCGGCTCTTCAAATTTGCTCCTGGGCCATACCACGTTGTTAGTATATGAATACGTTTTTCAAACCTTAGGAATCCACCCCAGTGGCCTTAAAAAGTTGCTATGTTATGGTGAAACAATTGTTATTGGGGCGACGAAAGGCGCTAATAAAAGGTACTAATATAAGAAGATAGATAGATTTACTATTGCTGATTACCTGACCAAAGTTATTTTCAGTTCAATTCTACGTGTTAACAGCTGCAATTCAAATACAATTATTCTCCATGTTTAATCATATGGGCAAAAAACAAACTTTCAGGGCGGTATAAATAAAGAAAACTTATTTTATTAATATATTTAGATATATTCTTGCTGATTACCTGTTCATATTGTAATAACAGCTGCAATTATTTTGGTGGAAAAACAAACGAAACATCTTTGGAAATGTTACACACACTCAGTTTTTTGCGATAGTTTTGAGTTCTATGACCTAAATCGAAAATCTAAGCTAGTTTGCACATATACACACCTAGACGGACGTTTTGGTGTATAATATGTAGGGGTGTCTTAAAACGAAAAAAGCCTTATTGTATTAGTAATATAGATTATAAGTAGCAATACCCAATTTTTGCCAATACAATCAAACTGGTTTAAGTCTTGACCAATAAAACTTGGTTTGGCAGCCGTTTGTAAAATGATCCACCTAATTAAGCATAGGCACAGGAAATAATTATTTCTAAGCACAGGAAAGTGAATATAGAGTTAGATGGATAAGTCTAGCAAGTTCATAGAAAAAAGGGAATAAGCAAGGGAAAATTAGTCTTGAGAAGAAATGCAAATGAGCACAGCATATTCACCAACCATGTCACTCCTCAATAAGAGGGATAGCAACTGAGCAAAGTGAATTTCTACAACTTAGACGAGCCATGGTAAAATATTAGAGCCTTAACAAATAGTAGAGGTGTGCGGATATCCGAAAAGCCGGTTCGGTTTCGGATCGGTTCGGATATCCGAATCCGATCCGAAGGCTTTATCAATATCCGATAAGGTCTAGTACATATCCGACTTATGCGGATAGACTGTATATCTGGGGATAAAAAGGTAGAAACGAAACAATAAATATGTTTGGACCATTAATAAACGTTTTGCCTCTTGACGTCGTTCAAGGTAACATGACGCAATTCCTGTCGCTTTGAATGTTTTCGGTACGTAACTTGTATCAATTCATCAATACGATATTTGTGTAATCATGTATCGTATCGCGATACACGTCCAGATCGTACATCATTTTAGCAAACAGAATGAATACGGTTTATAAAGAGAAATGTAAACAACCGAAAATTTATACAATATTGTAACTCGATGTCGATTCACGATTCACGGGATAAACGCTGACAATGAGACAACAGTAGTGGATTACTGGCGAATAAGTCGATAATTTTTCGTCGATAGTTGATTTCCGATAATTTCACTTTCTTTCGAGTGCAACGAGCAAGCTCTCAAAGAGTATTCAAAAGTTGCATAATGAAAACGGAAATGTTAGTGTATGAAATTTAAAATTGCTGCTACTGATATTTTCCTTCCATTCAATGCAATTAAAAAACTCTGAGTAAAGTATTGCTAACTTGCGCAAAACGAGTTGCATAGCTTTCTCTACGTTGAAGTTTCCTGCTATGATCAACGAGCAACGAGCTTAATCTAGATAGAGCTCTCATACTCCAAGAAAAGACTTCACTTGTTTACCCCTGGACGAGACCTTTAGATATATTAAGCTCGTCGAGTATCTTTACGACGACGCGACGTTTAAATTAAAGCAGCGACGACCTCAACGACGGATTCAAGAAGGCATCGCTTAGTTATCTCTATTCATTTATACAGGTTTTATCGTTCGAATATTATTTTATTTTGTTAAATTAATGTAATTAAAATGGAACCCGAAAAGGAAGAAAAGCATGATATGTAAATCATTAAAAAAGAACGAAACCGATAGTTTGAAATGCAAGCTGACGCTGACACTTTGTAGTCTGTTTACATTCCGGTGACAAACTAGGTTAAACAAAGTTTCTAATTTGTATTAAACAAAATAAACTCAAACTCGGCCTCATTAGTAAATTTATAAAACAAAGGAAATTCTTTGGTTATGGAAGTTTTTGGTTAGCTCTAACTGAGTTGAAGCCCTAATTTATACTGATTCATTGTTTCAGTTTTCATTGTTTTTCAATTCAATTCAAACTTTCTTTATTCATTATATACACAAATATACATGAATGGCGTCATAACAAAACGAATCTTATTATTATTCATAACTTAACATTAAAAATAATACAATTATATGGCTACTTATTCTAGTAATTAAATCAAATTTCATCAAAAGAATACAAAGCCTTATTGACGAGAAAACATTTGAGCTTTTTCTTGAATTTAGATAAAGTAGCTGCATATCTAATATCTTTCGGGATTTTATTATAAAATTTTGAACCTATGAATGTTGGCTTCTTTTTATAAAGTTCTAATCTGTGAGAATTTAGACAAAATTTGTTCCTATTTCTTGTATTATAATTATGGTTATCTCCCATTAATTTTAAATGTTCTGATCTAGATTTTACTGACAAAATAGTTTCAAAAACATACATCCCATAAACTGTCATTATATTCAGAGATCTAAATTGTTCTTTTACTGAAGTTTTCGGCTTAAGGTTAAGAATTATACGTATGGCTTTCTTTTGTAATTTTAAAATAGTGTTTAGATTGCTCATAGATGTAGCCCCATAGAAGGATATGCCAAAATAAATTTTATGATTGCCTTTGTCGTGCTAGGCCTTTAGTGATTCGTGTTGTGATGTCTGCTTTGCTATCAACATCGGTGATTCCGGTCTTTGAAATAGGCTATAATCATATTAAAATGTTTCCTTGTTGATTATCTTGCCTGTTTATGTTTGTTTATGTATGTTTATGTTTGTTTGTTTACCAGGCCTACACCCAGATGGGCTAAGGTGTTATAGCATAATGACAAGGATTAATGATAGTCAAGGTGACATTACATGATTTGAATAGCCTAATGTAGGCCTACTGTTATTAAATTACCTATACTTTTATATTATACCTATACAACCAGTAAACATATTTATTGTATTTTTCACTGCAGAGAAAATTATTTTTCGAGTATGTACGGAGGTTGGTATATTGCTCCTCCAATTAGACATGCTGTTTTCTGGTGAGGTTATGTGTAGCACAGTCTTAAATTACTCAGAAAGATCCATTTGTAAAAATAATAACCACTCGTTGTGTTTTGAATAAAATTAATTTGCTTAAATATTGTGTATTTATATCTTACAATAAAAATGAAAATGTTAAGTTCCAACCTGAAAATATGGTAATTTTAGAGATCGGGGTTAAGTAGGCTAAATATCCGAATCCGAAAATTATCTGATCCGAAACTCTTACTATCCGATCCGTATCCGATCCGAACCTAAGCTATCCGAACCGAAACCGATCCGAACTAAAAATTCACTATTCGCACACCTCTAACAAATAGGATAATCTTATCTGTCAGCCCCTGAGAAATAACAGAGGATGGAAACAGGAGTTGAGGTTTATAAGGGGTCCTTTTAATTCGTAGTGATTATTGATTGGTAAATAAGTTTAAGGCAGTTTTCATTAGAACAGATATATTTTTATAAGATAATAAGTGAACAGGCAAATACGTTCTTGTTAGTTCAGAGATCATTGGCCTCACAAGCCAGTTACAGTTGGGCACAGGTTTGATCCTAACTGACAGCTAAAATACTTTTACAATCAATTATCACTGGCTTGCCCATGAGACTAATGCTGTTAAATTACCTTAACTGTCTTTAGATTGCTGCTCAGGCAATCAATGTCAATAGGAAGTTAGGGTTAAATAAAGTTACAACCAAACAAATAAACTACTAAACAACTTACAAAATCAATAAAATTAGAGAGTTTTACCTATCAGTGAGAGGAGTGATGACCAATCTTCCTGAGTTGCCGAGGTATTCATACCCGTACACAAACGAGGTGTTGGTCTGCCTAACGATGCAATCGTCAATGTCTTGGTGCCAATAGAACCTAAGCTGAGACATCCACTCAAATGCGGATACGTCCATGCAGTCTGAAAGCAACATATTGGAAAATAATTTCCTGCAAATTCTGTTTTTTGTTTAAAAAGTTCCAAATTGTGGTTTTGAATTACATAATCATGTTTATAGCGGGTGTTGTAATTTTGAGTTTTTAAATATGCGTGATTTTATAAATGGTTTTTAACACACATTATACAGTCAAAAATATACAAGCCGTAAACAGTGAGAATTTTGAGTTTGCTAAAGTACGCTTTAACTGACTCATTGTAATTTAACTTTAAAATTGCACTAATTTCTAACTTTTGCACTCTTTAAATTTTATTCGTGTTTTTATGTTTTGTGGCTCCATAAATACATATACCGTAGGCTATATGGTATTGTATACGAGACAAATAAATTAACTTCAAAACTTCAATACTGTACATTGTACAAGGACGACATTCTTCTGATTGCAAAACGGCCTGAGTTTATTTTGTTTAAAACTTTTCTGGAGTGTGAATCTCATGACAAGTTACTATCTAAATTTAAACCTAAGAACTTTACATCTTCTTCCAATTCAATATCTTTGTTTTTAATTTAAAGAGCTGGATTTAGACAATTTTCGTTTTGTCTTGTTTTGAAGCTAACACATTTTGTTTTATCTGAATTTAAAGTTAAGTTATGTAAGTCAACAAATTCTTCAAGACTTGCCAATTCGATAGATGATCAAATTCAATTTCCTCCTCAATTTTGCATGCTATTTTCAAGATAGAGTCATCTGCATAAAGACACAAACTTGTTATTGGAGAAAAATGTAAACAGTCTTTTATATTCCCTAAGTAACAAATGAATAATAACGGTCCAAGAACAGATCCCTGAGGAACTCCTTGCTTAATCTGATTTAGATTTTAATTTAACTTTATTTTACAGATACGGTTTTTTTCGGTGGTATGGTTTATTTGTATAAACTGTTTTCTACTAATCAGATATGATTTGAACCAATTTAAAGAATTATTTTTGACACCTATTTCCTGTAATTTTGAAAGCAACAATTCATGATTCACACTGTCAAATGCCTTTGACAGGTCCATGAATACTCCTAAGACGTTCTCTCTTTTATCTATGTAATCGATAATTGATTCAGTAAAACTGATTGCAGCTGTAATTGTAGATTTTTGCTTTCTAAATCCGTGTTGTAATCATCCAAAAGTTCTTTATTTTCTAAAAAGGTTGAAAATCTATTGTAAACCACCTTTTCATAAATTGCAATTTTTAATATGTCTATGAAATAGCCACTAACCAAATAAGCATTAATGAAATGCACTAATATTTTACTAAGCTGTTTTTCAACATATTTTATTACTGTCATTGGGACATCATCGTGCCCATAAAATGATTTGTTTTGGAATGAGCCAATTATTTTTTGAACTTCCTCTTCGTTTTGGTATCGGTAAAACAAAACAAATGTTGACTGTTTTATAAGGTTTATACTATGGGTGTGCGAGTACTTGAAACTTCAAGTTTTCGGCCGAGTATTTTAATACTCGAACTCGTCTCGAAGTTTTGAAAAATACTCGAAAGTTCGAGCGAGTATTTCGTGCCAATTTCCAGACGATCGCTAACGATTGCGGTTGGCCAAAACACATAGTAACGGCCGCAAGAGGCGATCGCATCACGTAAAATCGGCCGAAATGACGATCGCTAACGATTGCGACCGGCCACAATGCGTAGTATCGGCCGCAAAAGGCGATCGCATCACGTAAAATCGGCCGAAAATGACAATCGGGCCACGTAATTTCGGCCGTAAATTATGGCGCGAAACACAATATCGGCCAAAAATTACGACTGGATCACGTAATAAAGGCCGAAAATGACGACGGTATACATAATATCGGCCAAAGTGGCGACCGGGCCACTTAATATCGGCCTTAATTTCGTCATCTAATATTGATTATAAACGATGTCTGGACCAGATGATATTGGCCAAATGACAACTGGACCGTGTTTCATCGGCCAGAAACGAATGTCAAACCGTGTTTTGTTTGTCAATACGTAATCCAGTTTGATTGTACTGGCCAAAACTTTGTATTGCCAAACATGTATTAGTTAGAAACCATGTTTAGGTTATGAAATCTAGGTTGGTATCAAAATCCCATTACACTATTTTAAACTACCAACTGATGGCAAATACTCGCTCGAAAATACTCGAAACTCAAAAATAATTGGCACTACTCGACTCGATTAAAAAAATCACTACTCGCACACCACTAGTTTATACAATGGAAAATAGTACAAAATATGTAGTAAAAGATGTATTTTTGTTCAATAGACTGAGCGACGCACATGTGTGTCGTTGTAAATTTGATCATTTGTAGGCCTATTCCGTTTTATTGTTAATGTTCTGCACAGTAATCAAACAAACACCAATAAAGCATAGCCAAAAACTGTAAGGTTAGCAACGTGGACAGTTGTACAGTGATGCATCGAAAATGACAATATAAACAACAGTTCTGCCAATTGTAATGTGACGTCACCAATCGTCATACCCACAGACCAAGCAACGCGAAAGTGCGTCAGATAAGAGTAATTCAATTCAAGAGTAACAATGATTTTCATTCATATAATACAAGAAACAAACGTGATAAAATATTACCACAGCATAGACTAGAATGTTTCACCAAAAAAACTCCTATGCTGGAATAATTCTTTTTAAATATGTCCCAAAGGAAATAAAAGATATTAAAGACAATGGTAAATTCAAGAAGTCATTAAAGGAGTTCCTGATGCAGAAAGCTCTGTACTCACTAGAAGAATTTTGCATGGACAATTTTGTAAAGAAATAGTAATTAAGTGTTATTTAGACTAATCATATTTATGTTTTGACACTATTTATTGTACCTTTGTGCAAGAGACAAATAAAGATATTTTTGATTTGATTTGATTTGAGATATCCCTACAGACTGATACAAAGAGATCAGGGCTTTAAAATAGACCGTTGCTAAGAAATACACGTTTGAATAGCAATGGGACACTGACACAAATTTGCATCGTCAGTCTATTTCAATGTGACCAGCCGACGCAAATATGCGTCGGTGGTCTATCGGGAGACACCACTCGACGCACAGCTGCGTCGCTGGTCTATGTGAATGACAAATTCCATAAAATTGCAGTAGCGATCGTGTTAATTATTCTTCATAAGAATAACACTGGGGATGAGTATGCAGTTCGCTGCAACAAGGAACACAATAATGGGTTTTTATGCCAGTATCAATGGAACTTATCTAGGTGAAGTCACGTACCAAGTTTCAGCCATATGCATTCATAAATAAGCGATATATAAGATTTTAATTAATCTCCATTGGAATAACATGGGGACCGAGTACCCAAGTTTGCTGCTACGGGAACCATCGACGAAAAATTGGGTTTTTGTGCAAACAACAATAAACCACAACCAGATAAGCCACATACCAAGTTTCGTCAGTGTATGTTCATAGATAAGCGATATATAAAATTGTTTATTTTCGCCATAAGAATAACATTAGACAACTTACTGTGTTTAGCAATCTCAATAACCAATTGACGTAGGGCAATGATCAAAACCAAAACACCAAATTTTTTTAAGTTGAATCCAATGGTGAAAATTAAAATTCAATTTATATACAAATTACATGTGAAAACCCCTCTTCGGATGGTACGATTCGTCTGGTTTTCGAACTAAATGGTCAAATGGTCTAATGGTCTAATGGTCAAATGGTCTAATGGGTTCAAATAAATGTTACTTTACACATCTGTGACAAATTTCATTAAGATCGGATCTTTTTTACGAGAGTTATCGTGCTTACGGACACACACACATATACATATAAACATATAACAAAATTTGAACGAATGGTGTTTTTGGCATCTGGAGACCTCAAAACAATAAGTTATCATGGTTTTGGACTTAAGTCTTACCATGAGACCTACAGTAATAGCTGCTTACCTATAGGGGAAATTCGCTAATAATTAATCTCTGTTCGGTTAAAACAATATACGGCCCTCACGGCATGTTACCACACAAAGTAAGAGTTTGCGCTTGAAAAAGATTCAACAGAACTTACTCTTTTTATACATGTTCTCAATGACATCTCTAGCATGTATTTCAATGGTGACGAGAGCATTGACTTTGAGACGTTGAATCTTTGTCAGGTTGCTTCTCACTGCATCCGAGAACTTTGCTAGTATTGCATTCTGTGACGAATGAAAGATTATTAATCAACAAAAACATAGGACAAATATTAAAATAATAAAATTTAATATTTAAAATGTTATTTATATATTAAAGTACTTCGCTAAGGTTTTAATTTGTAACATACACAGCTAACTAATATCTTAAGAATTACAACTTTGTAAATTTTAAGAGAATTATAAATTACAGTATGCTTTTGATGTAAAGTAAAATTAAAGTTTACATTCAAAACACCTATTCACAGAGTCAGAGGTGCCCACCCCCATTAAGACTATGACTCATCCCCCCCAAGACCTAAGACTACCCCTCCCCCCTCCATAAAAAACAATAGTTATATATCCCTAATCAATAATAAACATTGTGACTTCGTTCTCCCTGCAGACCAATTCCTTCATATCAATTGCCATCACACACAAGAGAGTCTAATTTTGCAAGTTTAACTTTTAGTCTGTTATTGCCGGTTAAAAAAAAAATGTTGAATGTAGTAAATGTTACTAGGGTATTAATTATAAATTTATGGAAATTGTTTGGAAATTTATTTGATTAAATATACCGGGTGTCCAAAAGGACCGGGGACAGTTATTTTTGAAAAATTTAAGATAGAGCTACAAAACTTGGTACAAAGTTACTGCACATAAAAATCTATTTAACACATATTCAGTGACCCGCTACTTCCCCAGCTGGACGGCCTGCAAGGAGTCAGTAGGAAATCTTAAATGTAAGCATAGGTCGGTATGCACATCAAATTAAAGGTCTTTATTAGTAGAGTACAGTGCCGCAAACCCGACCTCAAACGAACAACCGAGCCGGAAATGGCAGCCGTTCAAAGATGGCTTGAATTTGCAACCAAGCACTGTAAATAATAAACTGGCGAGCTGTTTAATGTTTAATTTTCATTGTTTGATTTATTTTCTCTCACTCTCAAGAATATGGAACTTATTATCCTACAACAGTATTAATTGTAAACTGTTTTAGGTTATTAATGTTAACATTAAACAGCTCGTCAGTTTATTATTTACAGTGCTTTATTACAAGCCATCTTTGAACGGTTGCCATTTCTGGCTCGGATGTCCGTTTGAGGTCGGGTTTGCGGCATTCTACTCTACTAATAAAGATCTTTAATTTTGTATGCATTCCAACCTATGCTTGCATTTAAGATTTCCTTTCTGACTCCTTGCCACCAGAGGAAGTAGAGGGACACTGAATATGTATTAAAATAGATTTTTATGTCCAGTAACTTTGTGTAAGTTTTGTAGCTCTATATTAAATATTTTCAAAAATATTTAACCGTCCCGGGACTTTTTGGACACCCGGTATATGCCAGCAGCAACTTAGTTATTCTAGATTTTGAGTTTTTATATAAAGAAAGTCTAACATTCTTGAGTCACCCAGTAATGAATAAATCACTTTTGAAGTTTACTTAAAATACAATTGTTTTTCTTGCTTTTAACTAACTTTTTTAAAAACTTATATTCAATAAGTCAGTTTTGGTTGGGTAGGCAAGGAGCACAATGAGGCGCAAAATAATCTATCTTTCTCAAAACTTACTTATTGAAAGTGCAAAGACAGGAAGAGAAAAACTATAAATAACTTAATTAAATTCCAACACAATTTAATTGTAATTAGTAGGTATACAACAAAAACTTGTTATGAATTTACTGGAGATTGTTTTTCAGAAATGAAATTGAGGAATTAATAGCTGACAGTATTGTTTTAGTTTGAAAAAATGTCATTTCCATGTTAACTTAACTTTGTTTTAGTTGTTTTGTGTGTTCAAAATGTATTAGAAGTTCTCATTTTTATTTGAATAGTCTACAACAAATAAAAAAAACAGTAGCAATCACCAATATAGCTTTGAAATTCAAATCAGTTTCCATAGGCATTCAATCATTCACAATATCACTTTTATCACCAATCAACTTCAAGCCAAGCTGAAGGTGTACTGAAGCAGACAGACGACTCTATGTGATGATGGGCCAACATACTTGTAAAGGGAAAAGGGATGCTTTACACTTTTCAGTGCTACCACTCTTAGGGTAATATCGCTTCTGGGATGGCGTTATATAGTTGTGTCCGTAGGCAATTACTTTTTCAGAGTAATTGTAGACTGTAGATTATGGTTTTACCATGATTATATTTTTATTTCTTAACCATTTCAAATTGCTCGCATAATTTGAATTAGTCTGTTAAATTCTGAACAAATATTGCAATTACTCAAACCTTAACAAAAATTAATGACAGCCTGGTTAAAATTGTATATAATTCTCTGGCTTCTAGGATACTATTTAAAATTAGGCCTAAGTATTTTGGTTAGTGATCATTTTTACTAATTTAGCATATAAGTTTGGTTGCAGCCTTGAATGGTTATTGAATCTATTATTGTAATTTTCTACCTCATTTAAATCTTTTAATTTTGATTTATAACATGCAAAGCGGCAGAATATCGGACTGCCGAAGTGATCATCTATGGCAGATAATTTGCCAATTTTAATTTCGGTAGTAGGTAAAATGGAGTATTTTAGGTCCAACAAGGGAATATTTGCTAAGATTATCAGTGGCAACACTGTGAAGTGTGTCTACAATTTGAGTTTTAACACAATAGCACCAGGCTGATTCATCACAACTTACAGTAACAGTATTTACTATGAATATAGCAAATGATCAAATAGCGTTTTATTGAGTACTAGTGGCTTGAAGGGGCCATAGCCCCTAACCTTGCTCCAATACTCTGCCTCATCTGAAGTTTTTACTCTTTACACATATCAGATCGTAAACACAGTAGACACTTAATCACATATTTTAACAAAGCAAACGTTTTTGTTATGGGAGATGTTTTACATTATTTCTCGTTTGCTGTTAACATTTTGGGAATATTGCTATTTTTACAATGTAATCGGCAATTTTTAGCAATGAAAGGGATATAATCAGAATCTGACTGAATCTGAATTTACTTGCTTTGTACCATCCTGTGGATAACATGATGTAAAACATGGTATATGAGTATAAAATAACATTAAACAAGACTCTTAAGTGGTGTACAATGATTATTTATTTCTAAAGCGATGTATATTTTATAGTTACAGTACACATTTCTGTGTTTTTTTATCCAATTGCCACCCCTGGACAACCCAAAAGGGCCATATTTCGCCCCCCCCCAAAAAAAATTGTCATGACACACTTTTCGTTATAACCCCCCCTTGTGGACATCCATGCACAGAGTTATTTAATTAGTTGGTTTCATTAAATAGCCAGATGCTAATGTTAACATACTTCATTTATATATACAACAACAATTTTACCTGTTTTTTCTTAAGTTTCTTTAAAGCTGATTTGTTTTCCATTGCCTTGCACACTCTCAATGTGCGAGTGCAGTCCAATGTCCATTGTATCTGAATAACAAATTTTAAAAATGTAACAATATTATTAAACCGATTCAATAACTAACTAAAAAAGTAAGAAATTAAAAAACTTCCATAAAAAAACTACGATGAAGAGAATGGTAATGATTATACATAAAGTAAATGAAGCAAAATTTTATACATAAAGTAAATGAAGCAAATTTTGGAGAAGTCCAAAACTAAAAAAAAACATGTTGGGACTTGGAAGAAGTGTTTCAAATGCCTTTCATGTCTCTCCATTGATTATGACTTTTTAGCAAATTTCCCTATAGGGAAGAATCTATAACGTAGTTAGCATGGTGAGACCTAGGCCCGTGACCATAACTTTTTGCTTGAAACACTGCCATATAAGTCTGCTTAGAAGTATGTTAGTAACAATTTGTAAACCTGTAACATTTAATAGATTTCCAGAAATTACATTTCTGGCTTTATGAAGCAATCAAATGGCAACAGGAAATTACCCCACATTTTATTATGCAGTAATTGAACGACATGGCGTGAGGCCAACATTGCTCTCATGGAAATAAACAAACCTGGTCTCTTCTCTATAGTCATAAGTCAGCTGATACTCGACACGCACCTGGCTGGAGGTGATACACAGCTGGCCGCACCAGTCTTTGATCCACTTGTCTCTCTCAGTGAGACTCTTCTTGAGAGCGAGACGTACAGTCTTCAACAGCAAGCGCAGAGAAATTCGCATTGCCTCCTCTGTCCAACACAAATAAAAACACAAGTAAACTTTGGCGGCATTGAAGACCAAAAACGATATCAAAATAATTATAATTCAATTTAAAAATACAATAAAGGCAGTGTTAAACAAACTTGTTTTACACGTCATATTTCTTGACTAATGATTACCTTTTCTAGTTGGCCACTCAAATACAAGTAGGTTTCCGGCTTCACCAACAGCACAGTAACATCTTTCTCGGTCATCCAATATGTCCTCTGTAGCTGTGATTCTCATATCAATGCCCTAGCCCACCTGAAGACGGGATCAGATCCCAGATCCCAAAACATCGTGAAACTTGTTTTTACTAATCAGTGATGAAAAATGTCTGCAATAATTTTGCAAATAATATAAATTCACCATCACAAGCGATGAATTTTAAACAAATAATTGATTCTTGGTACGGGCCCAGACTAAGTAATCAATTTAGTAGGTATTTTTTCTCAACTGAAGACAGGATCAGATTCCAGATCCCAAAAGGTTTACGAAACTTGGTTTTACTAATCAGTGATGAAAAATGTCTGCAAAAATATCTTAACTAACAGTAGGATGTGACTGTAGCAACAAGTGTCACGCTAATTGAAATTCAAATCTTGTTCGTTCGTTACCCACCGATCGCGCACAGCCACAGCTCCACAGGGCCCTCGAGTATCACTGGATTGCTGAACTCGACCACTTCTCCATCGGCAGACTGCATGGCCTGCCCCTCTGTCTTGCCTTGCGGCTGCAACATGATTACAGCCACAAGTGAATGGTAATATAGTTACATACATGTCATACGTTTTAAAAGGGCTTTTAAATTTTTGTTTCATAACAATTTTGATGAAATAAACTGAGTACTAGGGGTGTGCGAATAATGATTTCTGGTTCGAGCCGAGCCGAATCGAGCTTTTTTCTAAGTTCTCGAGCTTCGAGCATTCTCCAGTAGCCTATCTCTCATTCAACTGTTTGTAAATAGTAAATTTTAGGTTAACCTTTTATAAATATAAGTTAGTTAAACCAGTCTTTAAATCTTATTGTAGTCACAGAAATAAGTTATCCAACAATCACAGGCCTACCTTATGTTCTATTTAACCCATTACATTACCTAATAGACTTAAACTATTATATCTGCTTCTGAAACAGAAGCTTTCAGAAGCAGAAGGTAGAAGAGAAATGCATTCTTCTTCCATCACTGCTTTACCAATTTGATAGCATTCAATTACAAAATTATATGCTTTCAACTGACGTTTCTTCACAAATTCAAACAATCCCGCGGAGTTAACAATATGGTTTTAATCGCACAGCTGTAGCGTAACAAAACACTGCGCCATTTTGAACACGTCTTGCTCTTGGTTAGGGCCTTCGGCGTACATAGAATATAATCAACCTTTTAAATAATATGACCACCGGTATTATAAACATGCGTTACGTAACCATTCAGAATAAAAAAATTCTTAGATTTTGTGAACCACGCAATTAGTTGATTTTTTAACAATCCAATTTTTGGAGAGTACTAAATTTTTCGGCTGCACATTAAATCGCCGTCATGATATTAGGCGTTCATCACCTAGAACCTTGTCCCTAGCTATTGGTCACCCTAAATCATTATTACATTATAACCATCTTCACTCAACGTCTTAAGGCAGTTCGCAAAGTGGGTACACCTACAGTGTTGCCAGATGTAATTTCAGACTCCAGGGAATATAATTATTGAGTAATGAACGAAGTTATAAGTTGTATTAAAGACTGTACCGATGCAACAGTTAGAAAAAGTTTTTTTATGGATTTTAGTTTTTTGCTGTGGTACTTTTTCTGGAGCAGTACGATTGTTGTATTAATTATTATTAACCGTGAAATATTGCACAACTCAACTGGGCAACTCGGCAACACTGCACTAGTGCACACTGCAAACAGAATACTGTGATAGGTCCACTTGATGTGATTGAGTGTAGAGAAAGTAGCTCCATTGAGTTGGTTGATCTGGTCGGCAGTTTAAAATACTAAAGTACTTATTTTTTTTTAATGAAGGACCAAAAGCATTAGCATTGATGAGTTATATTTGTTATGGAGCTATACCGACACAAACTACAAGAATTCTAACATTGATTCTGGAAAGTTTTTGATTTAGGAAAGTTTTAAATTTACTTTTGTAGATGACTCTTTTCACTAGTCGGCGTTTTAAATCTTCGGCTCGACCTTCAAACTTTTTTGCAAATCTCGAGCCGAGCCGAGTACTGCAATATTTGGCTCGAAAAAGCTAGAAGTTCGAATACTCGCACACCGCTACTGAGTACATTTCATGAGGGAACACAACATTGACATGATCAAAAATGTTTAATTCCATTTTGTTAAGAGGAACATAATAATAGAAACATTCATTTGTAAAGTTTTACATCTGAAACACTTTTCAAAGCGTATTGTTAATCTTTTTTATTTTTGAATTCTTTATTTTTCTTCTATATTTTAAAAAGCAGAGCGTTTGAAATACAATCAAGGTAATGATTTTCAAATACATTAGGAATTACAAATTTTTGTTGGGATTAGTAAGCATATTAGCTACAAAAATATAATTTGTAATACAGTACTTTAAATTGCATTAAAAAAAATATTGACATTGAGATACGACATTCAACTATCAATTTTCTTCATATATTATTTCTCAAGGGTGTTTTTGTCAGTTTGCCAAATCTACTTTATTACTTCATGAAAACCTATAATTGAGCCATTATTTTGAAGTTCAACTGCTCCACTAAATATGAAAAATAAAACTATCAATATGGTAATTAAATGGGTGATACTCATTTATTTGCTTGTCAACTTACTGTTGAAAAGCTCAACTAACTCAAAACAGGCGTTTCAATGTGCAAGGAAATTATTACAGGGCCATTCCATGTCAAATCATCCAGCCAAATTACAATTTGACACCCAAGTTCTCAGATTTTTATGAAATTTTGTATACATTAAGTGTGTACAAAAATAAGAAAAAATGCAAAGTTTCACCAAATTCCATTAAGTAGTTTCAGAATTATAGTCGTTTAAAGTTTTATAAAAATGTAATTTCCAATGGCAGTATGAGCGGGAAATCAGCTTGTATGTTTCCACGTTTTTCTAAATAAAATTTATATTTATGTAGCTAGAGGCTTCAAACTTTATGAATTTGTCATAAATTTAATGGAGAATCAGATTATACTATAAGTGTTGGCATTATAACTTTTCATCATTGTTTAAAAAATCGTATAACACAAAAATTATAGTTTTTTTCAAATTGTGACGTTTATGTAAAAAACAATCTTTGGCTAAAATCTCTCTCCAGATACCCTAATACAACCATATATCACTGAAAAGAGCATAACATTTCCTTTTAAATGGTGAAATAATATTTGTGGGTTTACGTGTTCTAAAAGTTTTATTACAATGTAAAGTTAATAAATAAATTTTTGAATAGCGGAAAAGGTATTTTCATTGACAAAGACAGAGTTTGTGGTAAGGATGTTAGAAAGTCAATAATATCTTATAAAATATAGGACTATGGAGCTAAAATCATATGTAATACAATTTGCATGGCATATTTTGTAATAACATAAGGCTTACTGTTGGATATAACACATTTACAACAAATAATTTTGTACAGTATGATGTCATTTTGAATTTAAATGTATACCCTTGTTAGCCTACGTATTACTGGAGAGCTGCATGTCAGTCTCAAAAGGTGAAATAATAATTGCAAGTTGTAGCATTACAAGAGTTTTAATACAATATAAAAATATGAAATGACATGGCTTAAGTGCTCCTTTTTTACCTCAATACTGAGGGTGTACTGATTTAGCTTACATTAAACAACCTCGTGAATTTATGATACCTACACAAAATATACAATATTTACATTTCATTTAGTTACTGCACTGGTTTACTTACTTCTTATCCAGATTTTCGTGGGAAAATTCTTCTGTTGTACAAAATGATAGTATATCTTCAAATTGTGTTAAAAGTTAAAAATTGTTAAATAGTTTTTAAAGGTCTTGGCTTGGTTCGAAAGTAACTTGAAATGTAAGTAAACACAATCACTGAAACTTAAAACTGATGACCGTCTATAGTGATATTTTAAAGTTGTCCCAGGCTGTGTTAATTTATTTTTGAGAGTCAGAATCAATCTTACAAGTTCAATCCCATTGTGACGTTACCACTGGAGGTTTTACTTTACAAAGGAGATGAGGTGGTGGTACGGGACAGTTTTCTTCTTTTTGAGGCCAATAAAAGTTTTCAGCTGTACCATGAGGATTGCATAAAGAGGATATTATAATCCCCTTCTTCCTCATTAATTTGCTGAACCATTCCAATCCACCAGTTGCTTTCATAAACCCAGGCAACAAAGGAACGGAGGTTAGGTTCAATCATTGGTCCTGATGGGTTAAACATGTTTTTTCTTAACACGTTGGCTGCTGTGGGCCCCGATCGGTTTTTTTTCTTAACATAGAAACTTATGCAAATTTCATGTTTAAAGATGTTTGCAGCAGCGAAAGTGTTAAACAGATAACAGAGCCTGAGCTCACTCTTTTTGCTATGATTTCTTCTGACGATGCAGGCTGGAAAAAAATTAAAACTTCTTGTTCCAGTTATGCTTTGCCCAGATTCAAAACGACTACTTTGGGTTATTCTGATATTTTCAATATCTTCTTCACTCAAAAAGAAAAATTTTATTTTTGAAAACAGATTATGACAAAGTGTGAACATTTGCCAAGCATTTACAATCCGTTAACTTGCTTTTGAACTTTGGAGGTTTCTCTGTATTAGTTCTTTTGTCTTGCCCCCGATTCCGTCACATACAGTTTTTCCATGACTTGTTGCATGAAAAGACCTTCCATAACTTCCATGAAAATTTTCCATGACTTCCTTTAAGTTGAACATTTTTTCATGACAAATTCATCATGGTATTGAAATTTTTATACTGTGCACTGCACCCATCAGTAATGTATTCCACTCTGCCAACTGATGGAAATGTCAGCTTAATTAAATCAATCGTTTTTTCTTGGACAGAGAAGACAAATGGTACATCGTGTCTTAGGTCATCAGAAATGAAACACTATGATGTTTCTAGTACCACAATGATGTTTTAAGGTACCATCTCCATTTTTAGAATATATTACTGAACTGAACAACTTAAATGGCTCCAGTGGTATGACTGTACTTAATTTTGAAGAACAAAATTATAATTCTCAGCGAAATCCATTAAGACCAAAACTTCATCAAATCATTTCATATTTTTATATTGTATTAAAACTCTTGTAATGCTACAACTTGCAAATATTATTTCACCTTTTGAGACTGACATGCAGCTCTCCAGTAATACGTAGGCTAACAAGGGTATACATTTAAATTCAAAATGACATCATACTGTACAAAATTATTTGTTGTAAATGTGTTATATCCAACAGTAAGCCTTATGTTATTACAAAATATGCCATGCAAATTGTATTACATATGATTTTAGCTCCATAGTCCTATATTTTATAAGATATTATTGACTTTCTAACATCCTTACCACAAACTCTGTCTTTGTCAATGAAAATACCTTTTCCGCTATTCAAAAATTTATTTATTAACTTTACATTGTAATAAAACTTTTAGAACACGTAAACCCACAAATATTATTTCACCATTTAAAAGGAAATGTTATGCTCTTTTCAGTGATATATGGTTGTATTAGGGTATCTGGAGAGAGATTTTAGCCAAAGATTGTTTTTTACATAAACGTCACAATTTGAAAAAAACTATAATTTTTGTGTTATACGATTTTTTAAACAATGATGAAAAGTTATAATGCCAACACTTATAGTATAATCTGATTCTCCATTAAATTTATGACAAATTCATAAAGTTTGAAGCCTCTAGCTACATAAATATAAATTTTATTTAGAAAAACGTGGAAACATACAAGCTGATTTCCCGCTCATACTGCCATTGGAAATTACATTTTTCTAAAACTTTAAACGACTATAATTCTGAAACTACTTAATGGAATTTGGTGAAACTTTGCATTTTTTCTTATTTTTGTACACACTTAATATATACAAATTTTTATTAAAATCTGACACCATGGGTGTCAGCCCCTGGATGATTTGGCATGGAATGGCCCTACAGTTAACAAACACAACAGTACAACAGAACAGTAAACATATTTGTTACAAAACGGTAATCTTGAGATACACTCAATCAAATGTGTATTCTACAAAAACTATTCATTTATAAGAAAAGTATTGTTACAAATTATACACAAAATCTTCAACATTCTTACTGTACAATGTTTTTGTAATGACCTTTATAAATATCTAAATTAAATAGGATGAATACAATACGTCTTACAACACTAAAGATTATATTTACACTTATACTGTACTTACATACAAGACGGTAAAATATACAAAAAAGATGGTACAAGGCAATCGATTTCAACTAGTTACACCAGTCATCATCAGGCATTTTGTATATTTGACCGTCTTGTATGTTAGTACAGTATAAGTGTAAATATACTTTTTAGTGTTGTGAGACGTAGTTTATTTATCATATTTAGTTGTAACAACACTTATCATGCTACTAAAGAAATTATTTATATCTAAATTCAAATAATACTAAAAATACTTAAGTGCTCTTGCACTTGCCTTTAAAATCTCTTTCTTGTGTTTTTAGGACTGTGAAGGTTCTTCGTAATATCAATGAACACACAAACACTATGAAGGTAATGTTAAGAATAATAAAGGTAAGGTTCTAATGTTAAAAATTCAGACATATTTAGTGAATTTCCTATGGAAAAGTGAACTATTAGCATGACCCACACGGTGAAACTTAAGCTCGGGACTACCACAGAAGTTCCTAACGTGACCCCCTGAACACGTTTTGGGGGGTCATTCAAAATTATATATATATATATAAATGTGTATGCACTCTAGCGGTCACATTTTTTGTCCGATTTACTTAAAATTTGGTAGGGACGTTCCTTTCTATAATCAGTTGGACAAATTTGTTGGGCAAAACAATCAGAAAACTCTAAACCCCTTTTTTGAGAATTGTTCTTTCAAATTTCGAGTTTTTGGGCCCAAAAAGGGTCAGACAAGCCCCGGACGTAAAAGTAATGCATATATTAAGATGAGAATTAGTGAAGAGAAAGTTTTAAGCCCTCTCTCGTCATTCTAGCATAAATATTTACAGAGTTATTAAAGAAAATGTATATCGACTAAACACAGTTCGTTGTCTTATTGGGCTTTTACATTATAAAGCATGTTATTCATTTTTTGGTGTATTTGTATCATCCGCAGCAACCTGGCGCCTACTTTAAAGCCTGACTGGACCTTCTCCTAACCTTATAACGCGCAAAATTGTATTCCTAGCATTGCAGGTAAATGTAACCAGGAGCATCAGAACAGCCAACAAATCAATGTTTTAAGATTTCAATAAAATTGGAATAACTGTATATTTTTACACTGGTTTTGAGTTTTAAAAGTTTTGTATGTGGAAATTCACTTCCCTCATGTCAGCGTGCTGCGTGCGAACTCGTTTGACACTTGGAGCATTATAGAAAATGTTCTGCACTGAAACTAAAAACAGATTTTACGGCGTGCACATGCATCGGCTGCTGTCTCCTCTCAAGCTATCTCTCAAGTAAGTGCAGAACAACATCGAATTGGTGAAACCCTTAACTGAATTTTTCCTATAAGACCTGACCTGAGTTCTGTAAGTTCTCAGTAAGTCTCTCATTGTAGAGTCTCTGTAAGTGAGTCTATAATAAAAAGGTAAATGAACTTAATGAATTAAATCAATCAATCAATCAATCAAATACCTGCCTGTGCATCTCCATGGTAAAAATAAGAGCGTGTAAAAAAAATCATCCTCACTAAACTTATCTAGTGTGTTTATTAACTCAAACTGCTTAAAATAGAGTTGAAATAGAACACATACAGTTTTGCTCATGACAACTTTGTTGACATTGTCAAAGAGTTTCTTGAAGTGTGGCTGCACCATCTCTGGTTTCCTCGAGTTTCCTAGAATTTCCAGCAGATCGTCATTGGATATGAAATAAAATCTGGGAAATATATGTCTCTTGGTTTCCAGGTACTGTTCAAGGGCACGCTGAATATTTTCCATTTTGTCATTCATTTTGTTGATTATATCCAGTAACTCTGAAACATTAAAACGTTAAAACTTCAGTAAAAATTTATACTTTAACAAAACAGTATTGTTCATGTTGTAAATAAGGACTTAATCTGATTTCAGAAACCTAATTTTTTGGAAGGGGGATTGTTGGGAAATTCATCGACCATTAAAGCCATTAAAATCTCTCAAGTATTGGCGGGAGGTTAAAAACTTTAGCCTAAATTCCTTCCCTCCCCACCACACTGATTATGGTTGCTTGGTTTTCATAGTTCAAATTTTGAAGTTACATGGTGAGGTTACATAATTTGTTGCTCTATAACCACCAACAACCTTATTTTGATGCTTTTAGCGAATTTCCCCTATAGGGAAGAAGCTATTACCGTAGGTCTCATGGTAAGACTTAAGCCTGAGACGATGGTAATTTTTTGTTTTGAGGTCCCCAGATGCCAAAAACTCTATTCGTTCAAATTTATATATATTTATTTATATATATATATATGTGTGTCCGTGAATGCGATAACTTGAGTAAAAAACATCCGATCTCGATGAAATTTGGCTCAAATGTGTAAAGTGACATTCATGACTTTAAGTTCGAAAACCAGAAAAATCGAACCATGGGAAGGGGGGTTTTAAATTTTCCAAAAATCAGTTTTTTGCACTTTTCACCCAAAAATTAAAAAAAAAAACGTAATGTTGGTTTTAACCATGTTATAGAGCTTAAAAAACAAATAATTTAGTATTTTGAATTATTAACCTAGGTTAAGTGGTTGCGGAGAAAATCCAAAAAAGTACTTATAAAATCCCCCATGTTAATCTTATGGGAAAAAGGTTTTTGGCTTTTCCTCAGTTCATCTTAATGTAAACTTCACATTTGCTTTTACCAATCAGTTCAGCTCCAGAAAAAAATCATTTTGGTGTTTAATTTGTGATTCTACACCCACCTATTGCAGAGATATTCAAAGTGCTAAACACAGTACGTTGTCCAATGTTATTCTTATGGAGAATAAATAAAATTTGTATCTCGATTATTTATGGATGTATATTGATGAAACTTGGTATGTGGATTCACGTAGTACTAATATATTGATATTTGCAAAAAATATTGATTTTTTTATCATCCCGTAGCAGCAAACCTGCGTACTCAGCCCCCATGTTATTCTTATGGAGAATAAATAAAATGTAATGACTCCCTTAATTATGAACATAAATTAATAAAACTTGGTATGTGACTTCATCATGTTGAGTTATATTGATATTTGCATAAAAACCCATTTTTTTGTTCCTTGTTGCAGAAAACCTGCCTACTCAGCCCCCATTTTAGTTATTCTTATGGAGAATAATTAAAAAGTTGTTTAGCGCTTATTTATGATTGAATATTGATAAAACTAGGTATGTTGTTTCGCCTAGTTAAAATCTATTTATATTTCCATAAAAACCAACAGTTTGTGTACCTTGTTTCAGCAAACCTACGTACTCATCACCAATGTTATTCTTATGGAGAATAATTAAAATTGTATATATCGCTTATATGTGAAAATATTTTTATGAAACTTAGTATGCGGATTTATGGTGTTTTAAGACATATATGCACTAGCTGTGTACCCGTGCTTCGCAACTTGATACTGATTTGTGGTACTTAAATTTTTCATTATCAATATATTTATTTCAGGAAACGAAATTCCCAAGAAACCGGTGTGCTGGTAACGATGCTCGTTTCCCATAGAAAGTTTTTTTTCAGGCACCCTTGCCTCATTAACTCGGCTCTGGTAAGGCTGACATTCACATGTCATTGAGTAAATATGTGTAACCTATCCCAGTTAACAGAGTCATGAATGACGATTTCAGATCGTATATTACGGGACTGAGCGATAGACCCTGTCATCGCATAAGATAAGCCAGAAAAAAGGCAGGCGCCATCACCAGGTATAATATTAACCCTATGAGGGATTAAAGCGCCGTTTATTTCAAGGAGGTCAAGGTCCGCCCGCCATCACCGATTCAAAGCTTCAAAATAATCTAATAACTTCAAGGTTCACGGTAAGGACGATGAGCAAAACTGGCTTAGACAAACACTAGATGAGGGAAAAGGGCCAATAATGTGCGTCAATCCTTGGGCAAAGATGTATGATTGTTGTAATTTACTCGCTGGTGAGAACTAAATATAAATATTGCAAATTTTACTTTTCAAAACGAATTAAAAGTATATTTTTTAGTTATAAATCGAATTATGACCAAACACAGAGATTTTTTGTCAGCAAATAATATCAAAATTAGCAATTAATTTAATTTTAATAGCTAAAAGTCTGCACACTGCAATGTGGACAGCGATTAAACTTATATGGACTACATTATCGACACTGTTTTCAATTCCGGCCGCCGCCGCACGCTCACGTTGGCACGTTTTGCTAAATAACTCGGAAACCATAAGAGATAGACAAAAAATTTATTTTTAAAAACACCTTTGTTATAAATATAGAGAACCAATAGCTGAAACCTCTTTTTGAAGACTCAACTCTTCAGATTTAATTGACTGAGTTCAGCTTGGTCTAATTCTGATTTAGAACCTCACACCATTGACTATAAATTTTCAGTATTTAATTGAAGTCAATGCTCACACATTGGTGTTCCTCTTATAATCCTTTTAACTGGTAGATTTGTAAAACTTATTCATCCCCATATTAAACAAATACCCCCATCGCAGAAAACCTGCATACTCAGTGAATTTCCAATGGAGATATAAATGTCTTAATACTACATAAAGCCACTTGCCAAGTTTCATAAAAATACATTCACAAATAAGCGATGTATACAATTTTAATTATTCTCCATAAGAATAACATTGGGGCAGAGTACGCAGGTTTGCTGAAAAAAGGAACACAAAAAATTGGGTTTTAATGCTAATATCAATATAATTCAACTAGGTGAAGTCGTATACCAGTTTTTATTCATTTATGTTCATAATTAAGGGAGACAGAGCATAAGAATAAGAGCATTCTCCATAAGAATAACATGGGGCTGAGTACGCAGGTTTGCTGCTACGGGAGAATTTGGCAAACAATATTTTTTTGAGCAAATATCAATAGACCACAACGAGATGAAGCTGTATACCAAGTTCCATCAGTATACGTTCATAAATAAGCTAGATATAAGTTTTTTCTCATTCTCAATAAGAATAGCATTGGACAACGTACTGTGTTTAGCACTTTCAATATCTCAGTAACCAATTGACATAGAGGAATGATCAAAATACTAAATTGTGTGTTTTTTTAAGCTGAATCCAATGGTGGAAACTAAAATTTGATTATTTCAAAAATTACATGTAAAAAATTCAAAAAAAACCCATTTTTGGGGTACAAAACCCCCCCTAAATACCCCTTCGGATAGAGCGATCTGGCTGGTTTTCGAACTTAAAGTCATAAATGTTGCTTTACACGTTTATACCAAGTTTCATCAAAATCGGATCATTTTTACGAGAGTTATCGTGCCTACGGACACACACACACACACACATATATATATATATATACAGTTTCGAACAAATGGTATTTTTGGGGTCTGGGGATCTCAAAACGAAAAGTTATCATGGTCCCGGGCCTAGGTCTTACCATGCCGACTACGGTAATAGCTTCTTCCCTACAGGGGAAATTCGTTAAAAATATTAAAGATAACAGGGGCCTGGACAAGGGCCAAGGGGCTTGTATAGCAAGAACAAGATGAAAGCCATTTTGAGAGCAAACTTTTAAAGGTAAACAAGTTGTAATGTTTTAGTTATGAGAAGTAGTTACCTTAATACATTGTACAGGAATGGCGAAAAATATAGTTCATCACACGGGCCAAAATTGGCTTTTCGATCCTCGCTCATTTTTGGGAGCTCGTACCGAAAAGTGTCACTTTTGTCCCTAGTCATAAAAATGCTATTTTAGTATACCTTATTACAAAATATTTTTAACTGAATTACGGCACTATTTAACTTTGTATAAAATCCAACAAAGAAATGCCAATGTTTATTAATTCACCGGTCTACCCCTTTCCGCGCAGCACCAGGAAGGTCTATCTTAACAATGTATTTTCATGCGGCGGCGCAGATTTTTTCGAAGGGTAGGCCAGAGCCGATGACTAGGAGATGGTCACAGTTCCGGCCGGCTGCTGGGTAAATGAGTCAGTGGGGAAATCGGAATAAGATGATTCATTTTGGTTTGGATTCAGGAAGCAGATTGTACATGATAATGATGAATCATATTATTATACTGAAAATGTTTCAATTTGGTTTGCGTGCGGAAGCGGATTGCAGATGATAATAATCACTACTATTATAAAAATGAGGTGGTGTCTATCTGTCTGCCTATTGTTACATCACGCCAAAACGACTGGACCAATTCTGCTGAAATTTTGCACAAATGTAGACTATGTACCAAGGAGTATCATAGGCCTATCACCGTTTAGAAATGTCCTCAGGGCTCTGCCCCTTGGGACTTCCAAATACCCCGAGGTAATTGTTGTTTTGTTTACAATTTTTCTACTCTGAATTTTCACCCCGTTGCGAAGCACGGGCATAGCAGCCATTGAATCATATTATCATATACTTGTAAGTTTTACCTCTCCCTCGCATGTATGACACAGTGTAATACAAAAAGAGAATTGTTTTTGTCCAAATGTTAGAATTTGAGTTATTGGTAGACATATTACTTTTGGTGTTCCCTGAACCCAGGAAGTGTTTTTGAAGTTATGTATGTCTGTGTATCTGTACTTCTGTATAGACACCTATAAGACCTAATCCACAATATCTCCAGTCATTAATCAAATATTTTTACTTGGGATTATTTTGAAGGGTAACTATCCCGCCCAAATAAAGAAGAAAGTTGATGTTAGTTTCCTGATCCCGTTTATTTTAACTAGATAGTTACAACAGGATGTACAACTGGCCTACCTTTATATTAATTAATCATTTTCGAAAGGACAAGCAAACCCGGCTGGTGCTAACAATCGACCTTTTCATACTTTTAAAACTTTCCTTAGAGTTTATTTTAGTAAATTTCCTATGGAAAGTGAGCTATAGCATGACCCGCACGGTGAAACTTAAGACCATCATAGAAGTTCTTAACGTGACCCCCTGAACTCGTTTTGGGGGGTTGTTCAAAGTTATATATATATAATTTTACTTATATATATATATATATAAGTAACCAATTACTTATATATATATATATATATAAGTCCAAGTTATATATAAGTTGCAAAGAGTATTTTCTTTGTTGGTGTGCAAAGAGTATTTTCCGATACCAATGTACAGTGTAGGGATGAGAAAAATAAAGTTAATATTAGACTGAACTGAAGCTGTAAGAAAAATGTCTTCACGTCAGAAGAACTTTAACTGATTACACCAGTTAATAATCAGTTAATAATCAATTTTTAATCCGCCCTCTTCGATTATTTTAAAGTAGATGAGGATAGATATGGTTTGGGGATTGGAGAGTATTGAAACGGGATTTCATCTTTAAATTGTTATATGATAGCGTATACGTTATCATGGTATACGCTATGTAGTGGTTATACATAGGAATGTGATTGCACTCCAGTGGTCACATTTTTTGTCCGATTTATGTCAAGTTTGGTAGGAACATTCCTTTCTATAATCAATTGGTCAAATTTGTTGGGCAAAACAATTGGAAAATAACCCCCTTTTTTGGGGATTAATCTTTCAAATTTTGAGTTTTTGGGCCCAAAAAGGGTCAGAAAAGCCCCGTGTGTAAAAGTAAGACATGTAAGAAGATGGAGATTAGAGAAGCAAAAGTTGTAAGCCCTCTCTCATCATTTTAGCACAAATATTAACCGAGTTATTAAAGAAAATGTATATAGACTAAATATAATACGTTGTCTTATGGGGGTTTTACATTAGAAAAGCCTGTTATTCATTTGATGGTGTATTTGTATCATCCCCAGCAACTTCACGCCTACTTTCAATCCTGAAAGTTTTGCATAAAACGTTTGAATTATTGAAATGCATTACAATTTAAGATATTTAAGATGCTGTGTATACCTGTACCCGTTCGAGGCCCGGGGACACTTGTGAGTGGGCGTGCGGGCGTCTAGGAGAGACTCGTTGACCTGATAGTAATCCGTATAATTAGGGTAACTCTGGAATTTGAGGTTTTTGAGACTTGGAGATTTTTAAACTCGGGGATTTTGAGAAGACAAGCGGGGTGGGGGGCATAATTCGTAGTTCTAAAATAAAGTCATTGTAAATATATATAAACCCAACTGATTTTGTAATTTTTGGTATATTAGTATTTTGAGTTGTTGAAAAGCATTATTGGGAAGAAAGTTGTGTATCCACCATGTTGCACCTTCATTATACTAAACGTTGAATTTACATATCAGATAACACATCTTCTGCTCCCCTCAATTCAAAATCGAGCAGCTTTTTTTAATTTTAACGTTTTGTGACAACTTTCAGGGCACTACTATTGGTATTGAGAGTGTGAATAAAACTCACAGTCGATGCAAGAAAATTGTAATGTTAAAATATCAAGCTACACGATGCAACTAATTGTTTTAATCCGCCCTCTTCGATTATTTTAAAGTAGATGAGGATAGATATGGTTTGGGGATTGGAGAGTATTGAAACGGGATTTCATCTTTAATTGAAGTTACGATGATTTGAGTTTAATATTGCTATTATATGTCATAAGGGGGAAATTATGATGCACACCCCTTAGATTTTGCCGCCCCCTTCGATCGTTACTTGTAAGGTCTACAGTTTTGTGTTAATGAAAAAAAACGTTCTTTTGATCAGACAAAATTATTTAGTATTTTTGATCCAGTGTTTTTTTTAAATTTTGTTATTCCTTTGTGTTTGTCTACCGTGTACAGCATCTCGCTCATGGTGATAGGCTGCCTCCTACGAGCGCATCTAGTAGGCGAGTCACATTGCATGAGGGCAGCCGGGCTAATCCCCTGCGTCAGTGTGACGAAGCCGTGCGATCATAGCAGGTAGCCTACCGCCGTTCCGGGCAGGGTGACCAGACGTCCGGGATTTGGAGGACGTCTCCTCCTTTTTAACCTCTGTCCTCCCGTCCTCCCGGCTTTTATGAAATATGACAAATGTACGGCATTTACGAGTAAAAAACATAATACAACAAAATATGTACACAATGTACAAACAAAAAAGGATACAACCAAATGGCCTTAGAGATCTTCAAACAAGTGGTATTAATACCGTTATTGCAAATGACAATTATTTGACCAGTTTCATTACTTACATCAGTTTATGGCTGCTCAAAATGAGGATTTTTTTTACCTGTTACTTCACATATTACTGGGTGGCATTTTTCACTAACATAGAACAGTAATTGTTTTTCAGAGTTATTACAAATGTGTGAATTTTTCTTTTCTTTACCGAGTACTAACTCTAGTGTGCAAAGAGTATTTTCCGATACCAATGTACAGTGTAGGGATGAGAGAAATAAAGTTAATATTAGACTGAACTGAAGCTGTAAGAAAAAGTCTTCACGTCAGAAGAACTTTAACTGATTACACCAGTTTACATTATTTTTAAAGTTAAACTCTAATTTATACAAAACATATTAATTTTAAAGTTGATTAAATTTTGTATTCAGTTTTTTATTTGTCCTTTTATGACAAATGTCCTTTATTTAGGAAAATGTCCTCCATCTAATAATATGCATTTGGTCACCCTGGTCCGGGTGCCACTCCATAGTTAAGTCTGAGCCTTGTTAAATTTGCTTAGTTGTTTCCCTCTTAATTTTAGGTTTTCCAGAACAACAATACAGATATGCAGATATATTGTAATAATTTCAAAGTTGTCAAAACTCAGCATTTCCAGGGCGATAATATATGTAATCAAGATTTTGAATAATACAAGTCTCTGAGCTCAATGTGTTCCATTTTGAGTCGTAACCCATCCCACACCACGTAACCCGTAATGAGCGCCGAGGGCCGCCCCCCCCTAAAAGTGCCGCGTCCCGTGCTAGAACACGGCTTGCACTGCCCTAGAGCTGGTACTGACAGGCAACTTGGTGTTGCACGCAAATGATTCAAATCTAAATAAGTGTCAGCACAAACAGTTAAAGATGTTGTAATTTTATCTTTCATAGAATTGGCGAATGTAATATAATTGTTAATGTTCGTAAATTAAAATTAAATACATCAAAAACTATTTGTTTTCCATTAAGACTGCTCAGTGCAGTATAATGCTTGAATCAAAAATTGCAATTGATTCTAAGCTAATAGAAATCAAAAAGTTTACTATTTTTTTGGAATTGGAAATAGATGAGAATTTGAATTAGAATTATTTTGAGCACAAGTTCTTCCTTAAATTTACTCAGGAATTGGTGTGTATACAGGATGTAATTTGAATGCACTGATATAAGTACTTTAAAGATGGTATACCACGCTCATATTCACTCTTACATTTCATTGGGCTTTGCTTTATATGGGTCAGCAAAAATAATAAAACTTCAGATGAAATTTTGAAGAAGCAAAATAAAGCTGTCCAAATCATCTTAACCCTCCGAGTGATGTCAAATTTTGACCAGGTGGTCCGTCAGTGATACACAGTTTGACCAGGATTCGCAAGGGTTTTTTGGAAAATTCACAGTATGGTGAGGAATAATGGAAACCTATTAAACCTTACATTCCTTTTATTTGTAAACGAAAGGAGAATTTGAAAATGTAAAAACAAAAAAGTTTCAAAAGGTCATTTTCAAAATAAATTAAAAAATTGTAAAAAATAATTTTTTTTTGAAACGTCAAAAGTAAAATTGTACTACATCCATGGCGAATGTTATAAGGTAAAATCATAACATACTCCATGTGTATAATTTATTTCCCAACATATAAATGTATAACAATCATAAAAATAAAAATGTTACATATGTATTGTATTGAATAAATCAAAAAAAGTGAAAATCGCCATTTTATGCACAAAAAAATATAACAATAACTGAATAATAAAAACATAATTTTCTTTGAATGTTATTATAGTAGAATTATAAATATATAAGAATGAACAGTGGAATAATCAAATTCATAACATTATTATACATTTATTATAAACTTTATATTTTTTTTTACAAATTATTTTACTATTCAAAGCTAAAATTTTTTCACAGCTAATAAGTCAAAATGAGCTAACTACTATGATTCTTTGTTCATTTCCCTACAAGCAAATATATAGTTTGTTATAAATATATTTAGTAATAACATTTCTATCGCATACTTTATAAGAAAGGGTCATTTGGCTTTCTTCGCAAAAAGTCAGTCAGATTGCTTGATAACACCACAAATTGCAAGGGTTTTTTGGAAACTTCACAGCAAGGCGAGGAATAAAGTAAACCTATCAAACCTTATATTCTTTTTACTTGAAAAAGAAAGAAGAATTTGAAAATGGTAAAATGAATGATTTTCAGAAAGCTAACTGCAAAATAAAAGTAAAAAATATAAATGTTTTTGAAATTTCAAAAGTAAGAACCTTTTACAACTCATAATAAATTTGTATGAGCAAATAATTACATGCAATTTGTGTAGAATATATTTCTCTTCAGATAAAATATATTGTTATGCATAAAATATATAAAAAATAGGTTGTTATCGTGTTTTTTATGTCGGAAGATAAAGTTGTTTTCTGGTCGAAAAGTGATAATAAATAAATTGTTGATATTTATTTACAAACACCTAATTATATGTAAGTGTACTATATATTGTAATATTATAGCAATTTGAATTCTATATTATACTTCTATTAGAATAAAAATGCTTGTCAATAGGCCTACATATTTTATTTTACATTTCATAAACACTGCACACCCGTTATAGTAACAAATATAACCCATAGCATTAGTAATATTTAGCATAAAAAATGCAATGAATATTACTATTGGGGTATACACTACACTACACTACACTTAATTATCACTAAACACCGGGGATTTACTCCAAAAACTCGGATAAAATCTATAAAACAAACTCGCTTACATTTAGACACGCGTCACGATGGTTTGTGTAAATAGCAGACTGATTTCCGGCCGGCTGTCACTGCTGACTCCGGTTTCTGCCCAGGGCTACCAACCAGACAAATAGTAATACTACTTCTTTCCCTCTTTCCAATGAATATAAAATCAATATATCAAACAGATGTTTCAGGTATATAAATCGAGTTTTGCCGATTGATGATTTTCATCGATGATATCAATTACAGCCAACGTATAAATGTACTAATTTCTTATGTTACCATAACTCTATTTAGAGATATTTTGCTATTATATCGTATCCAACGAGAAAGGAAATTTCCTAGCGGTTACAGTCCTACCCCTCGCTTCCAGATAGAAACAAAATTTACCTCGCTATGAATTTTTGAAACGTCATGTGTTTGACGATTGCGCAACACATACAAGGCGTAGTCGACTCGCGCGCAAATTGTCATTCAAATGTAACTTGCAATTACATTGATATATTGCTGCTAGAAGGTTCATTGATGTAATAAAATGAAAGTTTAGAATGTTATCTTTCGAACGGTATGACAATTATCCGATTTCAACCGCTTTTTATATGTTTTTTGTGCATCTGAAAAAAATCCGACGTGAATCGATGAATTTCATCGGTCATCAATTTGTAAAGCACCTGGATATGAATGAAAATCATCGCTCATCACTCGGAGGGTTAAACTTGAGATTTAATCAATCCTTTTTTAAACTTTAAAAATAATAACTGCTTATCGAAAATGTATCTATGATGCAATATTAATAGTTATTCAGAATCCTTTAAAACAGAAATATATCCAGCCTCACTAAAATAATACTTGAAATTAAAATAGCATCATACCCACTCACCATAGATTAGAATATTTTGATAAAAAACCTTTGTATTGGAATACCATTCTTACGTAAATTTCCAATTTTGTTAAAAACCGGAAATAATATTGATAAGTTTAAGAAGGTGTTTAAAATTATATATTTGAAAAATCATTGTATTCATTTGAGGAGTTTTATAACTTGTAGATATAGCCTATGGTTTTTAGTTTGGAATTTGACACTACTTTCGTATTATGTACACATATTGTGAACTAGGCTTATCGTCGTTGGGGGCTTCACCCACAAACCCCCTCTTGGAGGTTTGTTCTCTTCCCTCACTTTCATTCCTCAGTTAACAAAAGTTTCAAATCAAATCAAATCTAAATCTCTTTATTGTAATATTATAACATATTGTACAAGAAATAGCGTAAATGTAAACTCAACTACTGTAGTTTGTTAACCAAAGAAAAACTACAACAATGAGCTTTATACATATCAGCTGTTACAAACATGTGGTATTAGCCAAAGATATACCGGGTGTCCACAAAAGAACTGAAACATTTTAAAGGCAAATACTGATACCAAATAAGAGACTATGTTTAATGTTTTATATATGTATTTAAAGCTAAAATTCGCAAGTTTTATTAGAAACTTAGTATAACTCGATATGAGCACCATTAGTGGCCCGGCATAAATCTAAGCGAAATTTGACCTCTTCCCAGGTTTTGGTCAGTACTTCAGGGGATATTGCACCAACACATGCGACTATTTTCAGTCGGAGGTGATTAAGATCCCGAATCTGCACCGAGTGGACGTCATTCTTTACTGCCCCCAAAGGAAAAAGTCCAGAGGAGTCAGATCTGGACTCCTAGGAGGCCATTGGATGGGCCCTTCCCTGCCAATCCACCGATCATCGAATTGAGTATCTAGCGCTTCTCGCACACGCAAACTGTAGTGTGGTGGCGCTCCATCCTGTTGAAAATAGACAGGGCTATTCTCCATCTCAATCTTATCCAACTGTGGGAAAACGTACTCCTCTAATATGTCACAATAAATGTCACCGTTTATAGAATTCTCAACAAAAATGAAAGGTCCTAGAACTTTATCGTGCATGAGGCCACACCAAACATTCAACTTGGGAGAGTCACATTGATATTCAATGAACTCATGAGGCGGTTGTGCGCCCCATATCCTACAATTGAGACAGTTTACATTACCACTAACATGAAAAGTTGCTTCATCAGAGAAGACTACATTGTTCAAAAAATTATCGTCTTCTTCAATCTTGTGTAGCATGCTAACAGCAAATTGAAGCCTGATGTCTTTGTCTCTTGGTTTGATTTCATGTAACAACTGGATTTTGTAAGCTTTTAGGTGAAGTCGTTTCTTCATCACCTTATGAACAGTTGATTTTGGTATCCCCAACTGAAGACCACGCCTTCTCAACAACTTTTTGGGGCTTTGCTGACAAGAAATACGAATTTGGTCTACATTTTCTTCTGAATCACGAGGTCTCCCAGTCGACTTAGCTTTCCGCACACTACCTGTCTCTTTAAAGGAACTCACCCAGTGATGGATAGTGTTGTATGCAGGCGCTTGACCACCATATTGAGGTCGAAAGTTCCGTTGGACTGTAACAATAGAGCCACTTTCCACAAACCATATAACGCACTGGGCCTTTTGCTGTGGAGTTGTCATTGCACTACATAAACATGTCTAGTTGTCTATTTGTACTCATAATGACAGCTGATTTATGTTCAACAATTAACACACAGAACGACAATGAAGCCTGTGCAAACATTAACGAGGGATGCCAACAGTTCAGTAATTTAGAATAAAATATCGTCCAAAATTTGAAAAAAATGTAAAAAAAAATTAAACAATGGATGTTAATGCCCTAATGGTGCTTATATCGAGTTATACTAAGTTTATAATGAAACTTGAGAATTTTAGCTTTAAATACATATATAAAACATTAAACATAGTCTCTTATTTGGTATCAGTATTTGCCTTTAGAACGTTTCAGTTCTTTTGTGGACACCCAGTATATTGGATGGCTTATGCAGCTGCCTTCTATTTCGGAGATTACAACAAATAAAACACTTTGGTATGATCTACCTGTTAATTAAGTTCAGAAAAAGAAAATAAATAAAGGACCTCCCATCATAGAGCTAAATCCAGGGCGGGAAGCCAAAGGTAGTGTGCTTTCATAAAACATCCAGAACTTTGTACAAATTTAAAAGAGCCAAAACACTCAAAATTACTCCTCCTCAGATGAATAGCGGCTAAACAGATGATCGGATCTTAAATCTTACAAACAATCGTTAGTTGGAATTAAATTTTCTACAACTTCTGTATTTAACATTTGTTTGCCATCTCTGACCGTTTTCTTACAAAACGTGCTCAAAGTGGAAAAACTGAAAGAGTGGAATGTTTCCCGCTTAAAATTTGCCTCCAAAACTCAAAAATGTTAACTTTTGGCATTTTTTCTGACAGTTTCTCGTCAACAGCTTTAACCCTTTCAGTGCTATGGACCGATATATCGTCTTTTGAATCTGTTATCAATAAACACTGTTACTGCTTCATAAGCGATTGTACCATTAGGCGCTCAGTCTGCAGTCTGAGTCTGACATGTGGTGAAACCTGGTAGACACGAATTGAACTACCTCGTCCAGCGCCTAGTCACTATAATACCAACTGATCCACTGCAGCTGCTAGCCTGACCAGTGGCTGTGCGGTCTAAGGCGTTACCTTCCCGGCCGGGGGTAACACTTGGATCGAGGGTTCGAATCCCGTCACAGTCGGTGGTTTTTATGTGCAACTCATGGAGAGTTCACCTGTCTGTAGCAGAGTTGAAGGGGAGGGCGGACCTTAAGCAAACGGTGGACGGCTCGGGTCCAAGCTGACGGGATGGGTGGATTCTTTGTGAGTTGCACATCTGATCAGGTGTTTTGCTACTTTTTACCTATCCTTTACTGTGTGTGTCCAGCGGAAGCACGTTTTTATTAATTTTAACTGTTCAGGCGTTCAATATATTTAAAAAATCAACAAAACATCACGGATTCAACCACTCCTTTCAGAAGCTTAGCACTCAAAGGGTTAATTCAAGTATGAGGTCGAGGAAGGTCCCATTACGAGAATTGCCTCATAATTTATGTCAGTGAATCAGTCTAGCTTCATATAAGTACCCTCACTTTGTTTTGATTTGAAACTCCATAAGCCCAATGTTGAAATTTCCAATTTTCAAGGTAAAAATTAGACGTAAACTGTAACTTTTGGCAATTTTCTCTGGAATTTCTAGGTACAACCTGCGTGCATGCCTAATTTCATGTTCCTAGCTCGTCTAGAATTCGTATACCTCAGTCAGTGAGTGAGTCGGTCTGTATAGTATGTTAGATTAGATTAGATAAAGGTGATTTGATTCAAAAGATAAGTTACACTTTATGACTCAAGAGACAGCTTAGCATCCTATTCATGTATATCAAATTTCACAAACACAATCTTTGATTTTTTTTACTTAACACATTTTTGGACTAGAGGCAAGTCTTATAGTGTTATAGGCAGTCTTAAAATTACAGAGGAATACACCAAATAGAACCTGACTTGGTTTGGCAGCACCAGTGAGCGCTTTTCCATCTTCAGCCATAGTGCTAGTGATGGATATCCATTCAGTTGTCAGGAAATCAAACTCATTAGTCTCATATGGCATCTGCTTTCTGATATCCTCGCCAGTAAATATATTCTGGAAAATTAGATTTCACTTTGTAAAATTCATAGGCTGTTGGAAACCCAACCGATTACATAACTTAATAAGTTGGCATTGGGCACAACAAAGGTTACCCATTGGTTTCAAGTTTCAAGTAACTTAATGGTTTTATGTAAATTATCTCAAAATCTAACGGCAAATTCACTATACGTTGAGGATTATGGCCATTATTTTTGCATTAATTTAATTATTAACACTTTTTCTATGACTAAATTAATGTGTCAAGACATACATATCTTTGATTCTATGTTATGTGGGGTGGGATTTTCGCTGAATCAATCTAAACTCATAATTACAAGAAGTATACCTCAACAAAGTACAAATTAATAAAGTATACCTCAACAAACATTTACTAATTTTCATTAAATAATTTCTTTATTAGCATGATATGTGTTGTTACAACTAAATAGGATCCTATTTAATTTTCATTCAAATTTTGTATTATTTTACTTTTAAAGCAAACTTCACTTAACTTGAGCAAACTTGAGGGAAAGAAGCTTTTTGTTTATTTGTTTTACCAGATAAAAAGCTTTTCAAAACATTATCCAAAGTATAAGATTAGACAGACTTGTTACTACTGTGTAATTTAAGCATAGCCAAGACCAACTGCTTTTGAAACCTGGCAAAGCAAGGTTAAAGTAGGTGACTACTAAATCTCACACGCCTGAATTATAAGGACACTGAAGTTTCCTTTAAAAACAAACAAAAAATACTTTGATTCAAACAATTTCAAAACTAATTATGAAATTTACTAATCCCACCGATTATACACATTATTCTAAAACTTCTGGTATAGCTGCCCATACTGGGTGAAATTTTAAATTATTTCAAACATGTTTATTCATTACAAACATGAAATTGCAGATTATTGCAAGTGACTATTCACCTCCAAATAAAGATACTGCCTCTGAACTGTCAGTATCCCTTCTAGCACCTCCATGATGATGGACAGCGTTCTCTCCCAGTAGTCTACCTCCTGTATGAAAGGCTGGACATACCTGGAATCATACAAATTACATGTAATCATTAAAATAAGTTTAAATCATACTATTTAGGGGCCAGGAACAAGCAAAACATAATTATAGCCTACATTTTACAAGTCTTGGCCATTCTGGTTAAACCCAGAAAATCTCTTTCTGCTCATTTGCTTATGGTTTTTATGGGTTATGAAAAAAGTTTTTTTACAAAAACATCTCTTAGGATGTAAGAGGGTCATCCAGAAAGTAAAGAACGTTTGCTTGCTGCGTCTAGCACAGCTCCCCCATCACCACCATTGCGTGTGCGGCAGTCCACTCACCTCTCCACCAAAGTATGAGCCGAGTCTCGTTGCTGTGCGGTCACACGTCTTATTTCTACAGTGATTCAAAATGGCGGCGGCAATGGAAAATCCCGCCAAATATGGGATGAGCAGTTTTATTTGGTTTCTGAGTTAAAAAATGTCTAGACCATCAAATTTTTTAGAAAATCACCAAATAAAATTGGTGGTGAAAGTGCAAACAAGTCTTCAAGTCGAGTTTTCAGGGGAAAAATGGTGCAACAGGTTTAATGAAATAAAATCCATTATGCACGACGAGGATCGGAGTAGCAAGTCATTGCTCGCAAAAGACGATTTGAAAGAAAGACTTGAGGGAAGATTGGAGGAAAACAGCTGCTAAAATCTTAGCACATTACATCAATTTTAAGATTTGTTTTTTGCACTTTCATCATTAACTTTCTTTGGCGTTCTTCTAAAAATTTCTTCGGTATGGACATTTTTTTACTCAGAGACCGATTAACACTGCTTATCTTAGATTTGGCGAGATTTTCGATTGCCGCCGCCATTTTGAATCACTGTAGAAATAAGACGTGTGACCGCACAGCAACGAGACTCGGCTCATACTTTGGTGGAGAGGTGAGTGGACTGCCGCACATGCAATGGCGGTGATGGGGGAGCTGTGCTAGACACAGCAAGCAAACGTTCTTTACTTTCTGGATGACCCTCGTATACCTACGTTTTTTTACAAAACCAAGTAATTATTGTTGAATACCTGTACCTTTTTTCAATGCATGCACTACTATTTCTAATATCAATTTGACCATTCACAGGAGCACTAATTTTATCCCTCCTTCAACAATATATTAATAAATAATACCTGATAAATTTCATACGAATTCAAGACTTTATTTCAAAAGTCCTGGCCACACCAAGGCGGGAGCAGGAGCAGGAGCGGTCACGTTCTAGTTCTTAGAAATTTACTAGTGATTTTCTACGGGAAGATTGCTGGCGTGAAGCGTGAGCTAGTACAGTGTAGTGAGGTGTAGTGTAGGTGCACAGTTTGTTACTGTAAAAAGTTTATTTTGTTGCAGTAATAGTGTATATATTCAGGTGACAAAAAACAAAGAACCCAATACAAAATGGGTGTACAACATAAATAAAGAAAGACTTAAATTTGGAGAGTACCACATGCTTATGCTCCAACTGAGAAATGATTTAAAAAATGTTTTATATTCAAAGGTGTTTTCCAACCTCTCTACCGAAACTTGTTCCTCGGGTCAAAATCAATACCTACCTTATAAGCGCTAAACAAGTATACGGGATGTAATAAAAGACGTCTTACAACACTTAAGATATATTTACACTTATACTGATTCGCATACAGATGGTAAACATATATAAAAGATGGTACTAGGTTATCGATTTCGACCAGTCACACCAGTCATCATCAGGCCAATGAGAGAACTGACAGAATCAAAATGGCGTCCTTGCTTATATCCTATTGGCTACCGGAAGTTCCGGATACAAGTTCCTAAATGTGCCACCAGAGTTGAAGTTAACTTGTTCGTTAATCAATTTATCTCTATTTTTACATTTTTCTTTAAATATAAACAATTCTTCCCATGCATTCATTTCATTTCCTTTTTTACAATTCTTGAGGATGCTGAGGTTTTCTTCTATTTTCCCTATGGTGTGGCCATTTTCTAAAAGATGTTTTGCTACGTTTGATCTTTCGGGTCTCCTGTTCTTCCAAACTGATACATGGTTCTTAAACCTTTTAATACAATTAACAGTGTGACCAATATAAAAGTGATCACAGTTGTTACAATTAATTTTGTAAACGCGGGGCATGTCGAATTTGTTACAATATTCTATCTTGGGATTTAGTATTTTGTTCATGGTGTTTTGCGTTCTGTAGGCTATATTAACTCCATATTTCTTGAATCGATTCGCGACCTTTTGTATATATATATGTGTGTGTATGCACTCTAGCGGTCGCATTTTTTGTCGGATTAACTTCAAATTTGGTAGGGACGTTCCTTTCTGTAAACAGTTGGACAAGTTCATTTGGCAAAACAATCGGAAAATGCTAAACCCCTTTTTTGGTTATTAATCTTTCAAATTTCGAGTTTTTGAGCCCAAAAAGGGTCATAAAAGTCCCGGAAGTAAAATTAATGCTTGTAAAAACATGAGAATTAGTGAGGCGAAAGTTTTAAGCCCTCTCTCGTCATTCTAGCATAAATATTTACCGAGTTATTAAAGAAAATGTGTTTTGACTAAACTCAGTACGTTGTCTTATGGGGGTTTTAAACTAGAAAAGCCTGTTATTCCTTTGTTAGAGTACTTTTATCATCCCGAGAAAATCACGCCTACTTTCAAGCCTGCCTGGACCATCTCCTAACATTATAATGCGCAAAATTGTATTCCCAGCTTTGCAGGTAAAGCCAAAACCAGGAGCATCAGAACAGCCAAAAAATCAATGTTTTCAGATTTCAATAAAAATTGGTATAGACGTATGTTTTTACACAGATTTTGAGTTTTAAAAGTTTTTTTGTGGAAATTCACTTCCCTCACGTTAGCGTGCTGCGTGCGAACTCGTTTCTTCTTGATATCTTAAGATCTAGGAAACTTATCTTGCCATTCTCTTCATATTCTCTAGTAAAGTTTAAGTTTTTATGATGACTGTTAAATAATCTCATCATTTGTTCCGCTTCCTTTTCTTCGGTTTCCTTGAAAATAAAAACTATGTCGTCCACATATCTGACATACATTATGATTTCATGTTCTTTCTTCAACTTTTCCAAAATGATCTCCTCGTTATGTTGCAAAAATACTTCTGATAATATTGATGAAAGGGGGCTACCCATGGCTAATCCATCAGTTTGTGTATAAAATCTATTGTTAAACCTAAAATAGTTTTGTTTCAATACGATTCTGATACGTACCAATTAGACCTCTAGTAAACTTCAAATGTGCTCCTACATACAATGTATCAAGAATAATAGCAAGTCGACTTAGTAATGATCTAGAGCTTGAATATAAATACAATGTAAAAAATAGTTATGATCTTGTTGATAAAGTTATGGAGATTAATGTTAGTGAAAATAGCAGGCTAGTTTCATTTGATATTTCAAATTTATATACAAATATTCCTGTGAATGAAACGATTGAACTAATCAAGGCTAGTACGCAATAAGTTGGATAATGATTATGTAAATCAGCTTGTAAAATTGCTCAGAATCGTAATGAAACAAAACTATTTTAGGTTTAACAATATATTTTAAACACAAACTGATGGATTAGCCATGGGTAGCCCCCTTTCATCAATATTATCAGAATTATTTTTGCAACATAACGAGGAGATCATTTTGGAAAAGTTGAAGAAAGAACATGAAATCATAATGTATGCCAGATATGTGGATGATATATTTGTTATTTTGAAGGAAGAAAAGGAAGCGGAACATATGATGAGATTATTTAACAGTCATCATAAAAACTTAAACTTTACTAGAGAATATGAAGAGAATGGCAAGATAAATTTCCTAGATCTTACGATATCAAGAAGAAATGATGAGCTAGAGTTTGATATATACAAAAAGCCTACGCAGACGGATACTACAATCAACAACAAGTCTCTTCATCCCACCAGCCATAAGATCACTGCATTCAGATCGATGTTATATAGAGCCTTCAAGATTCCTCTAAATGAAGATAACAGAAGAAGAGAAATAACAACTATAAAGGCGAAAATACATAGGAAAATAAGTAACCAAGAAAAACTGCGTAGAATAACAACGTTAGACGGAAGAAAAGAGATATCAAGTAATTTTGCAACATTCAGCTTCACAGGAACTAAGATACAAAAGGTCGCAAATCGATTCAAGAAATATGGAGTTAATATAGCCTACAGAACGCAAAACACCATGATCAAAATACTAAATCCCAAGATAGAAGATTGTAACAAATTCGACATGCCCCGCGTTTACAAAATTAATTGTAACAACTGTGATCACTTTTATATTGGCCAAACTGTTAATTGTATTAAAATATTTAAGAACCATGTATCAGTTTGGAAGAACAGGAGACCCGAAAGATCAAACGTAGCAAAACATCTTTTAGAAAATGGCCACACCATAGGGAAAATAGAAGAAAACCTCAGCATCCTCAAGAATTGTAAAAAAGGAAATGAAATGAATGCATGGGAAGAATTGTTTATATTTAAAGAAAAATGTAAAAATAGAGATAAATTGATTAACGAACAAGTTAACTTCGACTCTGGTGGCACATTTAGGAACTTGTATCCGGAACTTCCGGAAGCCAATAGGATACAAGCAAGGACGCCATTTTGATTCTGTCAGTTCTCTCATTGGCCTGATGATGACTGGTGTGACTGGTCGAAATCGATAGCCTAGTACCATCTTTTATATATGTTTACCATCTGTATGTGAATCAGTATAAGTGTAAATATATTTTAAGTGTTGCAAGACGTCTTTTATTACATCCCGTAAGTAATAACAACACGTAATATGCTAATAAAAAAGTTGTTTTCTAAACAAGTATAACAAACACATGCCACTTTTCAAATCAGTACCTTAAATGGTTCCTAAGATATGAGAATTGATTAAAATACACAAACTTACAGACAGATAACGGAGTGAAAGGAACCCTACAGTTATATAACATTCTTTGTTTTTTTTTAACCCCGTAGAAAGTTCCTGAAATTCCTGTAAAGAGTTCAGAAACACCGTGTATATTTTAAAATGCCCTAGGAATGATTTGATGAATTGCTGAGTTCTATTGATGATGCTATTGAAAAACGAGTTCGCACGCAGCACGCTGACGTGAGGGAAGTGAATTTCCACATAAAAACTTTTAAAACTCAAAATCAGGGTAAAAACATACATTTATATACATTTATATTTTTATTAAAATTTGAAAACAGTGATTTTTTGGCTGTTCTGATGCTCCTGGTTTCATTTAAATGAATAAAAATAAATAAATAAATAAATTTGGTCTTTATTTGGCAAGCGTTAATCAAAGTACAAACTCTGCTTTTCATTACAACTTTTGTCAGAAAAGAAAATAAAATAACATAACATTCTATAAAAAAAAGTAAAAAGTATATATCCAGGTCAG
Source organism: Allygus modestus (assembly GCA_963675035.1). Lineage (NCBI taxonomy): Eukaryota > Metazoa > Arthropoda > Insecta > Hemiptera > Cicadellidae > Allygus > Allygus modestus. The sequence goes on along the minus strand of OY776114.1, from coordinate 77,866,969 downwards.
ACGAACACTTCCTTTACATATTCTTTAAACCTAACATAGCTGCAATCTTTTAAGGTGGATGGCAAAGCATTGTACTTTTTTGGGCCAAAGTACCTAAACCCTTTTTTCCTCGTTTCCAGTTTTGTCTTTGGCAGGTGCAATAGGCTGTCCTGTCGGGTACTACGCTCTTTAATTTCGTGCCTAAAGACCAACTTCCTCCTAAGGTACTCAGGTTTTGCCGTCTGAAGAACTTTGTGAATCAAGTTGACAGTTTGCATATCGGAGGAGCCCATAATTGACTACACCTTGGAGTTCAATCTGTACTCACTAATATGATCAAATTTTTTCAGGTTATAGACAAATCTAAGCGCTCTGTTCTGCAGCCGGGAAAGGATCGTCAAATTTTCCTGAGTAAGGCAACACGCAAAAGCAGGAAGAGCATAGTATATTACAGGAAAAATGGTTGAACGGACAATTTCCAGCTTAGAAAGTTCTGGCAAAATTGAGCTTAATCTGCGAAGGGTTTTCAAACGGATTGTTCCTGTTTTACAAATAGCTTTTACATGTTTAGAAAAATAAAGTTGGGAATCAAGAGTAACACCAAGAATCTTAAGAATATTACTTGAAGTCAGTGGTTGGCCGTCAACAAAGATACACTGCTCAACACAACTATTTGTTGATTGAGCACCAGAAGATGACCTATCTACTAACAAGACAGAACATTTACTGGAGTTCAATAGAAAACCATGATCGTCCGACCATCTATTTATACTCTCTAAACCAGTGTTGATACAACGGACAGCTTCAGCTGCTTCTGAGGGCTTAAAAGAAATTAGCAGTTGAGAATCATCCGCATAAGAATGTAAAGCACAGTGGCTCAAATGATCTTTCAAATCTGCTGTGTATATAAGGAAGAGAATCGGTCCCAAGCAACTGCCTTGAGGAACACCGACACACCTAGAAAGTGCTGACGATAACTGCCTGTTAACTTTTGTATGTTGAGTACGTTCGGTCAAGTATGATGAAAACCACTTAACTGAGATATCATCAAACTGATAAAACCTTAGCTCTGCAAGCAGCAAATAAAAATTCACCGAATCAAAAGCCTGTGAGAAGTCAAGAGAAGTCATCACACTCTCTAAGCCCTTATCTTTTGCTGTGATAATTTCGTCAATAACATTAAGGAGTGCTGAGCAAGTGCTAAACCCCTGCCTAAATCCTGACTGTGTTTCAGGAAGCAATCCTTCAGATTCTAAATGAGAGACTAATTGCTCTGCCACAACCTTTTCCAGTATTTTGGAGATGACAGGGAGGATTGAAATAGGTCGGAAGTCAGAAACCAAAGAAGGGTTCAGGGTTTTAGGGAAAGGAACTACCACGCTCTGCTTCCAACTAGAAGGAAAATTGCCAGTGTTCAGTGATGCATTAATCAGGTGAGTAACTGCTCCAATACAGAAAGGGCAGTTTCCAATACAGAATAATGCTCAGAAATCCTCTGAGCATTTTTATGGATATTCCATCCACGCCAAATGCAGTACTTGTGATACTGTTCATTAACTCCTTTACCTTACTTTCTGATACAGAAGAAAAAGTGAAAGGTGATTTTATCTCTGCACATATATTTCTGTTAAAGAATCTTATTTTTTCTGTGTTTCATTTACCTGCAAAGCTGAGAATACAATTTTGCACATTATAATGTTAGGAGAAGATCCAGACAGGCTTGAAAGTAGGCGTGAGGTTGCTGGGGATGATAAAGTACTCTAACAAAGGAATAACAGGCTTTTCTAGTGTAAAACCCCCATAAGACAACGTACTGTGTTTATTCGAACCAAATTTTCCTTAATAACTCAGTAAATATGTATGCTAGAATGACGAGAAAGGGCTTAAAACTTTTGTCTCACTAATTCCCATCTTTTTACATGCATTAATTTTACATAGGGGGCTTTTCTGACCCTTTTTTGGCCCAAAAACTCGAAATTTAAATGATTAATCCCCAAAAAAGGGGTTTAGAGTTTTCCGATTGTTTTTCCCAACGAACTTGTCCAACTGATTACAGAAAGGAATGTCCCTACCAAATTTGAAGTAAATCGGACAAAAAATGTGACCGCTAGAGTGCAAACACATATATATAAATAAAATTTTGAACGACCCCCCAAAACGTGTTCAGGGGGTCACGTTAGGAACTTCTATGGTGGTCCCGGGCTTAAGTTCCACCGTACGGGTCATGCTAATAGTTCACTTTCCAAAGGAAATTCACTAATAAAATACCAATTACTGTGAAGCTACAAGTCCTGAGGAACGACTTTATACAACTGCAGTTGTACAACTAGCTAGTCTGCGTTTCATCCATACAGAGAACACAGGAGTGAGGTGCGGAAAACAATGCATGCAGCGTTCAGGTAGGAGATCGATACACGCCCGCGACCGTGCCTGCTTCCCGCGCCTGTGTGACCAGTGGCGGATCCAGCCTGGGGGCGCGGGTCCCCCCTTGGACTCAGAAAATGTGTAATTGTGTAATTGCATTGGGTAATAGCATTGACTATACATCTGTACTAGACTGAAAACCTTATGGGCCCGTCTGATAACAAAAGAGGCAGGATTCTCCACGTAGTTCTGACAGCACTGAATAGAAATCGCCACCATCGCACGCAATGGTGGACGTAACTCAATAAGTGTATAGTCAATGGTAATAGTGTGACGCTGTCTGTCGCTGTACTAGTTTTTGTTTTTAATATTTGCAAATACATTATTTGCACCAACACGTCTTACCTACTGGGCGATGCTCTACAAAACGGAGCCTCCCTATAACGGGTCGCTACGAATAGTTTTAACAGTCCAATTATCATGGAATATGTAGGCCAAGATAGTGAACCCCGTTGGTAGGACGGTAAGGAAGCAAGTCGCCATATAACGATACGTCCTTTATGTGTGTTGTAAGATAAACAGTTGCCGATCGATACATAAAATTAGGGAGTCACTGAGCTCCTTAAATCTGACAAACACATCTTACAATCTGTAAGGTAAAGGCTCCGGCCAGGGCTGAGCATCCCCTAGGGTAACGCACCACAGCACCGGCCTATTGACTTTGGCCGCCCTAGGGGAACACACTGCAGCACCGGCCTAGGGGCTTGGGCCGAGCATCCCTAAGGTCACGCACCACAGCACCGGTCTATTGCCCTAGGAGCACACACTGCAGCACCGGCCTAGGGGCTTGGGACGAGCATTCCTAGGGTAACACACCACAGCACCGGACTATTGCCTTTGGTTGCCCTAGTGGCACACACCACAGCACCGACCCTGCAGTCTTCCTCAATCTTCTTCTTTTCTGAAACCTTTGCGTTCTACCTTAGCCATTTTGTGCGCGTTGGTTTAGCCTTTAGCAGGATGTGTAAGTAAATAAATCGGTATAAAATGTTTGTTTTTCGAGGTAGTAGTTGTATAAAATGTGTATATTTATGTACCTACTGCTTATTTTATCAGTGGAATACATCAATATTACACACTTCATTGCGAAATAAGTGTTACAATGTTGTGTTTTATTTGTTAGCATCATGATTGAATTGAATTTAGCGAGTACTAACAACTGCCTCCCGTTGCTACGGGACGTTATCGTTTAGTGAGAAAAAAAATCTCAAGTGCGCCCCCCCTCAACATATTCCTAGATCCGCCCCTGTGTGTGACTGTGGTCATATCCTGCCATGGTACAGGTTTCCGCGCAGGCAACTCCGAGAAAGAAAATCGCACCTGCATCGGTGTGGGCGGGGCTTTATGGTTTAAACTCACAAATACATATAACCTGGAAAGTGAAATTTAAGGTACCTTGTAGACTTCATGGCACTGAGCAAAACCTGGTTCTCCTCCAGTGTTTGGAACAGGTCATCTACAGCCTTGAGGCGGAAAACCCCACGGTCTTTATGGGGTACCATGTCCAGTGGCATCTTCTCCCATGTCTCTCTAATGCCTTTCAGGCCCTGCAATAGAAATTAATATGAAATCCCCATAGGCAGATGATTGATAAAAATGTTTATAATCATAACATTTATTTAATTCCATGTTTATGCAATTATGTTTAAACCAATGTTTTCACAATACAAAAACTGACCAACTCACATTTTCCTTTCTCGTTAAATCCAATTTGAATCTCCAAAAAATTATTATAAGCATTTATAACTAGTACCAATACTGCTGCAGATCATAGGTAACTTGATTTTATTACTTATTTATACTGTTTTTGGCGACGAGTATACTATGAAAATATTTATTTGAAAAGATCAAATTTCCATGCTCCATACTTAGCTTATGATGTTTTTGATGCACCTGGTTCCATTTATCCTTCCTCAATCATGAGCTAAAGCTGGCCAATAAGGAACCTGAATAAATTAAGAGGTTCAGCAGAGTACGAGAGGACTTTTACTCAAAAATAAGAAGGTGAATTTCACTACATAATAATTGGATTAATGCATTAGATGTTAGTACTTACATTTTCAATATTCAACTCGGCTGAAGCAGCTATAGAGATTTCCCTGATAGGATCAGCAAAATCCTGCATCTTTATTTCTATTATAAGTTCTAGTGTGAAATCTGGGGAGTTCTCATCAAATTCTTTATTCATGGAAGCTCGCACCCTGTCCCAATGACGAGGCCTCATCGCCGGGTTCTTCAGGTCCGTAATGAGAGGAAGCACTCGTCTGAACGCATCCACTCGCCTCCTCGAGTGCTCCACGATCTCCCAGTTCTTATCTCTCAATTCCTTCACCAAGTTTGTAAATCTTTTATAAAGCGTCTGTGCAGTGATTTCCATATCTTCCACCTTAATGTCCCAAAACACTCCGGTCTTATAGCTCTCCCATGCTGTATCCCATTCGTCTGTTAATTCCCACACATTCATCAAAAGTAGTAGATTACTTTCCAATTTTCTCAAGTCGTCGTTTGGCAACATAGAAATGTTGAATACGCCTAAATCAGCAGTAAGTTGGTCTTGCTTCGCCTTCATTTCTTCCAACTGCATTTTGATCTCTGCCAACATCTTGAGTGCGCCTTTAGCATCAAAATCTGAAGTGAATGGTCCGTGCAGGAGGAATTTTTCGTTCAATTCTGCAGCTTGCGTCTTAAATGTCTCAGCATCTTCTATCAAGCCGATTCGGAAGTTATCTTGACTAACATTTAACAATTCTTCTGCTTCCTCTAAAATCTTCAAGTATTTCTTCCACTGGCTTCCCATTCCCTCATACCTAATGATTGAATCACCAATTAATTTTCTATATTACTGTAAAAAAATCCTATAACCTTGTCCAAACTGCAAGACGAATCTGTGAATTGCATAGAATCAAAAACGTATTTAGAATATAATATGAAATAGATCTAGTTGAAAGAATTGGAACTTTTGACGTATTATACAAGTTCATAGGGTTAAAGGATTAATATACCAGTACCAGGAAGGCCGAGCCATACTCGGTAATATTTGATTGGTTTTGTGGGTGAAAAAGATAAGTCCACTATATATGCGATCTTTTTTCAATGGCTCTAGACACAGCTTTCAAGAAACTTTTTTCCGGCTTAATAACACCAATTCCCATCACAATCCTCATATGGATGAAATATGAAAATAAATCTTACTAATGTCTTGCTGGAGCTACAGCCCCATATGGTTTTTGTGTAAGTGAAGAATTACAGCTGATCATTTTGCTTGTTAATAAAAACACTAAGAAATCATTTGTTGATTTACCTTGTGTAGGTGCTCCTTTAACAGTGTACTGGTTAATTTATTCACAGCAGTTATGATTCTTTTTATAGGGAATTTCCCCTATAGGGGAGAAGCTATTACCGTAGTCGGACCCGGGACCATGATACCTTTTCGTTTTAAGGTCTCCAGACCCCAAAAACACCATTCGTTTGAAACTGTGTATATATATATACAGTTATGTTATATGTATGTCCTTGAGCACGACAACTCTCATAAAAAAGACTGATTTTGATGAAATTTGTTACAAACGTGTAAAGCAACATTTATGACTTTAAGTTTGAAAACCAGACAGATCGACACATCCGAAGTGGTATTTTGGTTTTTTTAAAGTTTTTACATGTAATATTTTAAAAAGCCAAATTTTAGTTTTCCCCATTAAATTCAGCTTTAAAAAACACACAATTTGGTGTTTTGATAATTTCTCTACGTCAATTGGTTACAGAGATATTGAAAGTGCTAAACACAGTAGGTTGTACAATTTTATTCTTATGAAGAATAAAATAAATTTTATATCTCGCTTATATATGAACGTAACCCGACAAAACTTGGTATATGGCTTCATCTGGTTGTGGTCTATTATTATTTGCACAAAAACACAATTTTTACTGATGGTTACCGTAGCAGCAAACCTGCGTACTCTGCCCCAATGTTATTCTTATGGAGAAAAAGTAAAATATTATATCTCCCTTAATTATGAATATAAATTAATAAAACTTGGTATGTGCCTTCCCCTAGTTGAGTTCTATTGATATTTGAATAAAAACCAATTTTTTGTGTTCCTTGTTAGAGCAAACCTGCATACTGCCTCCATGTTATTCTTATGGAGAATAATCAAAATGTTATATTGCTTGTATGAATGTATTTAAAGGAACTTGGTTTGTGTCTTTATGCGGCATTAAGGCAAATATAATCATTGGAAATTTGCTGAGTATGCAGGTTTGTTGCGAAATGGGTTTTGTTTTATTTTAAACTCATTCAGCATGATATTAAAATTTCCAATTTTCAAATGAGATTTTTAACAAAATATGAATTTTCCTGGGGTTGAGAATTTTACCAATACATTTTTAGGTCTAAACGCCCCGAATTCCAAAGTTAAAAAAAATCATTCTGCTGGATTCTGAGATAAATTTGTCAAACAAAAAAAACTTGCATTGCTCATATTAGAGTATAGGATATAATTATGGATGAGTCGGTTCCAATTGTCGGTTCTCGATTCCACCGATTCTCAGGCTTAGAATCTGAATCAAAAATCTATGGCCCAAAGTCGATTCCGATTCTATTGATTCCAGGCCGTCATCAGTACCAAAAAAACAACTTAGCGTGGTATAACAAACAGAGATAAACAACGTTTAACAAAAAAGTGGTTCTAATAAGACTACTCCCGACATCTAATCACTTCCTTTCCAGTCTCAAAATACTATCAACTAAGACGAAAGGAAAATTGACATGAGTTCTATTTTTGGATGTACCTGAATGAAGAAAACAGATAAGGAAGCAGTGGCGAGTCACTCGCTGAGCGACCCTGTATTTTTTGTTCCATTCTTAATGGCTGGTCTATTGTTTGGCATCCGGTCGAGGGTTTCGGTAATTTATTTAAAAGATAAGAGTTTCTAGTACAAAATGCTAAAACCGAAACTATTACCGACGTATTATAGGTAATATATTATTATAGGTAATTTGTCGTACAAAGACAAAGTACCGGGGGACCGAGCCATGCTCAGTGTTTGATTCCGCAGAAGAGGCATTGAATTTGTTTTATTTCAAAGACGCGTTCATTTTCAATATGAGCTCGTTCGCTTCGCTCACTCGCCTCCCGGATGAGCTTGTTCGCTACGCTCACTCACCTATCAAAAAAAGAGTTTGGGTTGCCATTCAAGTAGGAGTTGCGATTCAAGTAGTTTTTTAAGAGTTGCCATTCAAGTAGGTTTTTTATTTCCATAATAATAAACAGCTGTTTACAATATTTTAAGTTATAGATCAAATCAAACAGCTGATTTAATGGTTTGTTTTTGTTATTAATAGTAACCGGTGTTATGATTTTAAACTCCATAAGCCCAATGTTAAAATTTTCAATTTTCAAATGAGTTGTTTAGAAAAATACGAGTTTTCCTGAGGTAGTGGTGTTCACCAATCGATTTTGTAGATCCAAAAGCCCCTAATCCCAAACTTTCAGCAAAATCCTTGCGCTGGATCTCAAGATAAATTTTGCAAACAAACAAACAGACATTGCTCGTATTAGAGTATAGGATGATGGCTCATTTTTTTTGTCTGATTACCATAAATTAAATTAAATGTCAAACAAGTTGTGTGACGCTCCGTTCAAGAGATACGGATAAAATAATCACTGTTTATCAGCGTTATTATTTTCCCGGGCTATTCAAAATTTTCTGCGTTGATTTCCTTCTTTCTCGATATGTTATTTCTTTCTATTCAAATTCTCCACTTTCCCAACTTTTTTTACTGGTAGACAACCTAAAATTTATTGCTAATCAATTTATTTAAAGTAGAAATTCAACATTACAGTATATTTTAAAACGTTGATCTAAAATCATTAAAAATTAATTATTTTAAAAACAAATGTTGCTTTTAAAATTTTTATACAAAATTTAAAACCCTAAATTTAACACATTACAACTTATTATTTAAATACATTACAAATATGTTTTTATCGGTCAAGAATAGTTAACATCCAAAGTGTTAAACACACAACAAACCAATTTCAAAAAATATCATGGGAGATTTATATAACTTAGTTTGTTTTTAATTATTTATTTTTCTAATTTTATTTTATTTTATTAATGAAACATAATCACCAACCGACTGTCTCAATTTATTAAATAAAAATAAATGACTCGGAAAAATTGGAATCGACTCATCCCTAGATATAATTAGGATGAAACTAAAAGCCCACTTACGTTCTGTTAATATTTTTTCCTCGTATATAAATACTTTACATGCTAAATCTATTCCCTTCAAAATGTAATTAATTTAATAATTTACTAGCCCTGATGAACTCGGTTAAACTGGGAAAATTCCTGTCCATGTGTACTCATAAGGAGCAAAACACAATTGTTTGTCCTGCATTATGGGGTGAAAATATTGAACTTTAAATTTAATAACCATATGTTTGAAAAGTAATCTGGTCAAATAAAATCCTCATCCCCATTAAGTAAGCAATGAAAATCGGTAAATGAGACAAAGACTAAGTTTTCTGATTATAACAACAACAACAACAACAACAACAACGAAATAAATAGGAATCATAACAAACAAATTGATATGCTATATGATTGGTTTCTGTCACAATGACACGTTCACAGTTTCATACTTCCCTTTTAATTACATGCATTTTTAATTCAACTTTTTAAATACAGATTAATTAAACTAATGAAAGCTGCTGTAGTCAAATCCCCTAACTGAAACAAATTAATATTTGGAATAATATCAATCCAAGGTTTCAATTAGGAATTAGCTGATTAGTTTTAATAATGCAAACTCAAACTGCTGCTTATACTGGCATTAAGATTCCCAGTAGAGGTGTGCGGATATCCGAAAAGCCGGTTTGGTTTCGGATCGGATCGGATATCCAAATCTGATCAGAAGTTTTTTTTCAATATTCGATAAGATCCAGTATAAACCCGACTTATTCGGATAGACTGTATATCTGGGGATAAAACACCAGAAACAAAGTTACACAGCTTTCTCTACAAGAAAGTTTGCCGCTATGATCAATGAGCTTAATCCATCTAGAGCTCTCATACTCCAAGAAAAGATTTAACTTTTTTACCCCCGTTGTGTATAGCGACGACGCAAAGCAGTGATGACGGATTCACAAAAGCAACGCTTAGTTATCCATTATTTATTTACACAGGTTCCATCGTTCATTATTATTTGATTTTGTTAAATTCATTTCCTTAAAATGGAACCGAAAAAGAATAGCATTATATGAAAGTGCTTTAAAAAGAACGAAGCCGACAGTGAAGTCGCTGAATGTTTGAAGTGCAAGCTTTAAGGTTATGTTGTATGTTTACATTCCGGTGACAAACTAAACAAAGTTTATATTTTTTAGTAAACAATAAAAGTTCAAACTAGTTAGTAAATTTATAAAACAAAGGAAATTCTCTGGTAAGGGATTTTTTTTGGTTAACTCATACAGAGAAGGTCTACTGAGTCATTGTTTCATTGCCTAAGTCCTGCTAGGTCTAATAGTGTAATGTGATGTCTGCTACTTTTTAACATCGGTGATTCCGGTCTTTTAGTTTTTTATGACATCCGGTTAGGTTAAGGAGTTATAATGACAAGGATGATAGTCATGGTGACATTAAATGATTGAAGTTGAGTAGCCTAATCTAGGCCTACTTTTATTAAATTATATAACTTTACCAAAGTTATTATTTTTAACTTGTAATTTGTTGTTACCACTAAAGTCAAGTAGTTTGATATTTGACCTTTATTACCAAGTTTTATAATTACAGTTTGGAATTTGTGATATTGCCAAAAATATTATTAAATTTGGTTTATTCATAAACATTTTGATTCCTTTTATCATCCAGTCTCCAAAATAAATAATGTAGGTAATGTTATTTGTTTACAACCAGTTCAACTATTTATATCAGCCTACCAGTTTATTTGTTATACGACTATTTAAATTAGAGTAAGAACAATGGCTATTCAAATAAAACATCATATAGACAGTGGGTTTTATTCACTGATTTAATAACAAATGTAATGTTGCAAAATTACAAATTTTTAGTCCATACTCATCCAGTAAACATACTTCTTGTATTTTTCACTGCAGAGAAGACAGTATTCTTGAGTATGTACACAGGTTGGTATATTGCTCCTCAATTAGACATGCTACTCTCTGGTGAGGTAATGTGTAGTCTAAGATATAGTTGTAAAAATAATAACCACTTGTTGTGTACCTTATTGAATAAAATTGCCTAGCTGAAATATAGCATATTCATATCTTGCTAGGGAAATAAAAATGGTAAGTTCCGACTTGAAAATATGGTAATTCTTAGAGATCGATGTAACGTGCGGTGCTGGCAAAGTAAATATCCAAATCCGAAAATTATCCAATCCAAAACAGTGGCGTAGATATGGGGGAGGGGGGTCGGGGGGATATATCCTCCCCTTGTAACTTGAAAAAATGAAATTTTCTATCCTCCTGAACTCAAGCTTAGGCCAACACATTTTGATTTAAAAATAAATGCTGGCACTGAAAAAATGTATGCAATATCTCTATAATATCATATTAATGTTAACACAACATTAATGTTATTAATGTTGGACTTTCAATATAGACCGACGCCATGTATTTGTGATGCTCCGGTTTTCCCTATAGACCGACATCACATATGTGTGACGCGTGGAGCGCTAACCACAGCCCGACGTCACGTATTTGTGACTCGAGCCTATTGTTACTAAATACGCTTTGGCTGCCTGTCAGTGTATTTGACTGTCCCTGCATATCGGGCTATAGGAATGTCTGCCACATATCGGGGTCTGTCTCTTGGTCAGAGCATGGGATGTTTTGTTTTGATTGCAGGGGTGTGTTCACCATCCTGTTGTTTACATTACGCTGAACCACGGTTGAGATTCACGTGCTTCTAGCCCTCGTGTTATTCGTTTGTTTATGTTATAATAAACTGCTGTTTTTGTGCTGTTGAGTGATGGATGAAGAAGGTAAAACACGAAAATTAAAGAAAAGGAGAGATGTCATGACTTTAAGTGAAATTGATCGTGTGATAGACGATGATTTTAGTAAGGGGACTTTATTTAGTTCTGAATAAACATAAGTTTTTTAACTGAACAGTGTTTCGTTATTTTCTTACCATGTAGCGGGGGGATAGAGTGACACATTTAATAGTTAAGGCTGGGTAAGTTGCCCGGGAAGTATTGACTGGTTATTGTATGGCTACAGGGGTGGCTAATTGGGCTGCTAATTGGAATTGACATAACTATACGGGGGAAAGAGGGGCGTACTAATCTGGGGTAATAATTGGGTAATACAACTGTATGGTAACTATAAACTGGAATCTGGGCGTGCTGACTCTGCTACTGGTTTGGCTAATTTAGGACTAGCCAACTAATTTGGCAGGCCAAGGTCTGGCCAAGCCATGTGAAGCTAATAAGTACTGAAAACTAATTGGGGGTTGGAAAACGTGACTGGGTGTCCAGAGACCTATGGATCTTTACCAGACCAGAATGCTATACCAGCCAGCTCTGATGATGGGTTAAACTATTAATAACTAATAAATATCCTTCCAGACCTAATAGTGAAATTGTTACAAGTGCCTAAACCTGATAAACTGATAACTGTATTGGATAATATATGAATAACTAAGTCCCTGAATCTAAGCAATGATAGTTAATTAATTAATTGTCTTCTGAGTGGAGGAAAAAACCTGAATCTAACTTGTTAATCAAAATGCGGTCGAGACACGAGGTCCCTACCGGTTTTGCAATTCCTACATATTCCTGTTGTTTGGGGCTTCCTTAAGGGATTGCCCCTTCTAATTGTAGTCTAGCCTGCCATTCCTGATACTAAGGACTTATAAATTAAGGTACTTAAGCTTTTGACGGAAATCGTTGCTCGCAAGGAGCGGGTGGCCTGCCGACACTTCAAAGCTTCTTCGACGAAAAGGGGCGAGGGACGCCACCGAGAATCGCCGTTAAAGGTTCCAAAGATCAGCCGGCTCGACACCGCTGATGGCGTTTGGAGCGGTTATGAAGGACGCCTACACTATATAAAATAGCGTGACGCTTAGCGTCACAACCAATACAATTTGATCAAATATATTTTATCTTTGAGTAGGTCAGCAGTACAATTCATATATATTTTCATCAGTAGAACAATACTATAGACCGACGTCACATATATATGTGACGCAAAATAAAAATCCATACAAATTTATATTTGTTGTTCATAAATGAGTCAGATGTTGTTTATTGGTATTTTGAACCATAATTACAGTTGCAACTTACATCAACAATTTGGTCTGGAGGTATGTTTTTTTTTTTATTATTTTTGCATTGGTCTATTTCTGGAAGTATATAATTTACAGTTGGTAAGCTATGAACACCCATGTGTCACACATACGTGACGCTCGGTAGCGAACGTGTTAAGAATGATGTTCACTTACAATAAGTATCAGATGGACTGCACCGGCACGGTATTTACACGCCAAGTGGGACGCGAGACATGAGACACCGAACAGTATACCCCCTAGCGGCCAGCTCGTCAAGGTCAACTAGCGCACCTGACCTGGACGGTCTTATCCAGTACTGATTTGTGATTACAATTGATTCTTTATAGTACTAGTTACAAATACTGATTACTTTGTAATCATGGTTACTCTCTGTAAAAATGGTTCATGTCTCGTAAAATGGTAAGTAGGCCTATAAATAATTACTGTTAAGAATGATTTCAGTACTCCACCAACTGAGCCCAAGTTACAAATGTTTTAGATTAAAACAATTGTTTTCAATTAGGCAAACTAGTAAATTTAATTTATTACTTATATTTATTAACTAACAAATTTCAGGCGTTATGTAATAAATTTAAGTCATGTGATATAGTATAGCGCTCCTATTCATAGGCGTAATTTGGGGGTGGCAAAGGGGGAAGTTGGCAATACTCTAATATTATTTTAATATTTGTAAAGTCACAATAATCACGATCACGACAATTTTTGCCCCTCCAATCAATACTGAAACTATGCTTTTGCTCCTATTGGCCCAAAAGTATCTAGTTCCTGTATCAATGAGTCCCAGCTGCCGTTTCTGATTCCTTGTAGTCAGTATTTGGTAGTAATCGGTGGGTTAGTCTGACATCAGTTACTGGATGTACTCATGATTAGTCTGTACTTAATACTTATATTTTCGGGTATCACATCATTACATCAGATACTTTTGCTGGTGACTAAGTTAATTAGAGTGAAGGTGTTGCTATATATAGTAGCGCAAAAAAAAAACAGTACTTTAGTGAAGTGATCAGTGACAATGATGTGTGTACCACTGCCACCGCCCCCAGTAGTATGGCCACAGCCCCATCAACTTCAGCTACATTATGTGAGTCTGTGAGTGTGAGAGCTTATCACCATCAGCAGCCCTTGAATGTAAGGGGCACGTAAATAATGTCTCCAATTTTGTATACCGGTATAACGAACATTTTTGTTGTATTCCCTAACGAGATATCCTCCCCTTGACAAAGGGTCTATCTACACCACTGATCCGAAACCTTTACTATCCAATCCGTATTTAAGCTATCTGAACCGAAACCGATCCGAACTAAAAATTCTAGAGATGTGCGAGTACTCGAAATTTCGAGTTCGATCCAAGTTCGGCACTGAAACTCAAAAGTGTCGAGCGAGTTTAATCCCGCCGTTTACCCGCGCTACCAAGGGCACGGGGAGAGTTACCCCCGCCGTTAACCGTGCTACAAAGGGTCGTCCGCAGCCGCGCGTCATCTGTTAAATTTAAATTTAAATCATGGTCTTGGGCTTAAGTCTTACCATGAGACCTATGGTAATAGCTTCTTACCTATTGGGGAAATTCCCTAAAAGGGGGAAATAAAATAAAAACTGAGATTATTTTTTAATGAAACCGTTAATTAATACCATATAGGCTATAACAACCTTAATACCAAAAGATTAAACGTATTTTATCTTCATGGCAAAATGTTATGCAATAACATTGGTATGATTTATTTTCAGATAAATGTACTTACCTTTTATCCAATGAAGCAGGAATCCATTTATTTTACTAACTATTATTATTTTCAGGTCATAGTGACTAAAAAGTATATTTTAATAACAACATTTATAAATGGAACCCTATACACTGTTTTGATCCATTCCAACTCGACCTATGTGTTTTTTTTTTATTTGTATACTCGACTCGAACTCGAGATTCAAATCTTTTGCCATTTACTCGACTCGACTTAAAAAACCTGTACTCGCACACCTCTAATTCCCGGTACTGGAAGACAAAGAACTACTCAGGTAGCAATTGTGCAAGGGCAGCTTTAATAGCAAATAAAATCAATGGGATTGGTAACAAATTAAATTAAGATATCAATGAAAAATAATAGTTCGATACAGCAGTACTCATACCTACTCCAGCAATACTCTTACCTATATTTCATTACTGGAGGGGCTGCTTCCCCTATATAATGCCACACCACATACATCGCCTCATCAATTTTGGGGAACTCTGCCTCTTTGCCTGGGACTTCTTCCATCATTTGTTTGTGATAGGCAATAAAATCAACCATCTCCTGCAATGTTTTGGGAGGGACCATCACCCTGAAAATATTACAAAATGGAAAAATGAGTTATTTCAAAAAATATTTACTTATGAAAATCTGAATGCAATACTTTTTGTTACACCCTGAGCTGCCTAAAGTTATTGCCACTCTTGGGGTAGTAATAC
This sequence comes from Allygus modestus, assembly GCA_963675035.1. Lineage (NCBI taxonomy): Eukaryota > Metazoa > Arthropoda > Insecta > Hemiptera > Cicadellidae > Allygus > Allygus modestus. The sequence goes on along the minus strand of OY776114.1, from coordinate 77,851,809 downwards.
GATCATGGCCAGTACATTAACCCTTCCCAAGCGGTGACTGCGGGGCGAATCCCTATTCAGTACGCTGTATATTTATTTTTTTTAATCAAAAAACAGATTTTGAAATATTTAATTTTCACACTGCTATCTGATTGTTACAACAATTATTTTCACTTTCATGATAAAAATAATTTATTTACAAGTTTTATGACCAAAATAAACACTACGTTTATATGTCAATCATTCACTCTGAATGTTGTTTTGAAAAATAACACAATATAGTCTAATGCACAGAAATCATTGTGCAAAACATCATCAGCTTGTACTTCACACAACAGCATGTAAACAACTGACTGAACGTAAAAAAACTGTCTGCATGGGAGACAAAACAAATGATTGCATCAGCCAGCCAGTCTGTGAGTAAGAACAGTGTTGCCAACTCACCAAATGAAAATATACCACTAAAATAAACTAAGTATAGACTAATGGCTTAAAGTGGACAACCCGACTAGTGGTGCTTCCACGAAAGCGCAACCATTATCCTATTCGCTATCTGTAGTATTTCATAGTTTTCTGTGACCAGAGTTAAAATGGATAAACTTGTGAAAATGCCACAACATAAAGGTGTGCATGAAAAGCTACTCGATCTAAAATTTGATTACAAACCTCTCAAAATTCCCCTTCAAAAAATATTGATAACTGCAAGCAACTGACTTACTGTTTTCCATTCTCGGTGGTGTACTTGTAAAAAGACTCTATCTGGTCGCAAACTATGTTGAAGAGCAATTCGCACAGTCGAGTCTGCCACTGGTCACAGTGCCCCATCACATCGTCCTTTAGGTACTGCGAGTTGATGACAAAGAAACGAGCTTGGGTCTCTGAGTCCATCTGGCTTATCTTGATTGAAAAATCTTCATACCTGTTAGCATGTAAAAGTTTTAATATTGTAAAATTACCTACGCATCAACAGTCGACACATTAAGTATCTTCCTTCACACAAAAATAGCACCTACTCAGATTCAATAGCACCTATTTCTCAATGAGCCAGTTATGATAAGTATTGCAACTGCGCAAACAGTAGATGCAAAGAGGGCACATCGGGCCCTAAAGTACGAAGGACGAGTCATGTGACCTAAATTAAATTCGGAAACCTCAGTAAAGCCAAGTTTTATCACTAAAAACGACTCCAAACCTAACTTAAAGCTATGTTTTATTTTCTAAACGAGCGTTTTCACCTCTTCATTAGCAACAAAAGATTTATATTCAAAAAAATTAAATGCAAAAGCGATATTTAATTAAAAATTTCGTTTAAAATACAATTGGTGTGGTAAGATTCAATAAACAGCAGCTGACTTACAATGTCCGTCTGTCTGCCGTCTGCTATCTCACGGTTGGAGGTCAGTGTCATGGTTATATTTGAGACAATACTCATACAACATGTGATTTCTTCAACAGTAAAAAATTAAATAAAAATCTTTATAGTTGGGATATTTATTAGCATTTTCTCCTTTTTACACCAGTTGATCCAAAACCTTTGTTTCCACGTTCCGTATATCGCGTATCTTTTCCACCATCAATTAGCATATTGTTTTTATAAACTGTTAATATTATTTGAGCAATCCGATCACCTCTTTTCACTATAAAATCATCATCTGATAGATTGAACAGCAACACACCCACATTTACAGGATAGTCAGAGTCAATTACACCAGCACCAACATCGAATGAGTACTTAAGCGCTAGACCAGAACGAGGGGCTACTCTCCCATAACAACCCTGCGTAAATTGAAAAGATAAATCAGTTAATACCAACTGTTTAACACGTTTCGGCACAACGTAATCATAAGTGCTTTTCAAGTCATATCCTGCAGCTTCACTCGTGCCTTTGCTCGGTGGTGAGGTGAACTCAGTTAGTAGAAAGTACTTATAATCGTTACAATTCATATTAATTTTCTTGAGAAATTTTTATCTATATATATTTTAACAATTTTTCACTTCATATAGGTAAGAAAATCACATCACTATGCTTTCAACTACCAAGTTTCAACTACCTGGATTAAATGGGGAAATGTAGCAAAAAAACTCGATTATTTTATAGTTTACCTTGTAAAAAATGGAGTGTTTAAATACCGATTCTGAGTACATTTGGTCTTCTGAGGCACGCAACATTGCAAATATCCCAGGACATTTGTGGTTTACACTACAAAAATAAATTTAAATAATGAGTTTGTTAAAAGATTACACTAAACTCAACGCTTGTTATCTACCGAGGTTATAAGTTCAACTGTCTCCACCTTCGATGGGAACCATTACATAGTCGCGAGATTTTTACTCTCATGAGTAGGAAAAAATTACTTTTATTCTGTAAATTCCAAATCAGACCTCTTAATTAGCCAAGATTATGTGATTTTGCATGTACAAATCAAATTATGTAGTGTAAAATCCAAGTTAAACCTTATAATCTGTGGCCTATACAACGATCGCGGTTACCAAGCGTGTGATGATGGTGATATGCGTCGTCGATGGTTGGTATTCCGTGACGCTCGGTAACCGCAATCGTTGTACGGTGCGATCCGACCTGACAACGTGCGTGACGAGTGTCGACGATGGTTGGTATACCGTGACCACATATTAGGTATCTTATAATACAAATGTTATACACTGCACAAGAATGTCGTCCAGACGATCATTACTAACGTGCTTTGTGACGTGCTAGTCACGTCCAGACGATCATTACTAACGTCACAAGCTCAATACACAAGGGGGTGGTATCCGATAGAATCGGGATTTAAACACTCCATTTTTTACAAGGTAAACTATAAAATAATCGAGTTTTTTTGCTACATTTCCCCATTTAATCCAGGTAGTTGAAACTTGGTAGTTGAAAGCATAGTGATGTGATTTTCTTACCTATATGAAGTGAAAAATTGTTGAAATATATATAGATAAAAATTTCTCAAGAAAATTAATATGAATTGTAACGATTATAAGTACTTTCTACTAACTGAGTTCACCTCACCACCGAGCAAAGGCACGAGTGAAGCTGCAGGATATGACTTGAAAAGCACTTATGATTACGTTGTGCCGAAACGTGTTAAACAGTTGGTATTAACTGATTTATCTTTTCAATTTACGCAGGGTTGTTATGGGAGAGTAGCCCCTCGTTCTGGTCTAGCGCTTAAGTACTCAATCGATGTTGGTGCTGGTGTAATTGACTCTGACTATCCTGTAAATGTGGGTGTGATGCTGTTCAATCTATCAGATGATGATTTTATAGTGAAAAGAGGTGATCGGATTGCTCAAATAATATTAACAGTTTATAAAAACAATATGCTAATTGATGGTGGAAAAGATACGCGATATACGGAACGTGGAAACAAAGGTTTTGGATCAACTGGTGTAAAAAGGAGAAAATGCTAATAAATATCCCAACTATAAAGATTTTTATTTAATTTTTTACTGTTGAAGAAATCACATGTTGTATGAGTATTGACTCAAAAATAACCATGACACTGACCTCCAACCGTGAGATAGCAGACGGCAGACAGACGGACATTGTGAGTCAGCTGTTGTTTATTGAATCTTACCACACCAATTGTATTTTAAACAAAATTTTTAATTAAATATCGCTTTTGCATTTAATTTTTTTTAATATAAATCTTTTGTTGCTAATGAAGAGGTGAAAACGCTCGTTTAGAAAATAAAACATGGCTTTAAGTTAGGTTTGGAGTCGTTTTTAGTGATAAAACTTGGCTTTACTGAGGTTTCCGAATTTAATCCAGGTCATGTGTCTCATCCTTCGTACTTTAGGGCCCGATGTGCCCTCTTTGCATCTACTGTAAACAGTTTCCACCAACTTCATGAACAGTTTATGATCAAATACTGTAGGTAGTCTCCTAAACCAAAGTGGTCCAGTGGAAGTTAATACATTGTTGCCAAATCGCTCTGGTCAAATAAAACATATGGTAAAGTAAATCTGCCGTCTGTTTTGAAATCCATTCCTATCGTACACAACATTAAAAAAAACAAGCAGACGGAACCACTGTTTGTGAAATTCGTATGGCAACAGTGTTGGTATGAGAGGGGGTGAGGGGGGAATCATTTGGGTAATTAACCATCGCACCATTTTCATGCGGTCTACTCTAATAATATAAACAACAAAATAAACTATCTCAGCTAAAACGTAACAAATTTAATTTATAACTAATACAAATACAAAACAAATTAAAAAAACTAAAGATGTGGGTATCATTGCGCAATACTATTGCAATAGGGGGTGAGGGGGGAATCATTTGGGTAATTAACCATCGCACCATTTTCATGCGGTCTACTCTAATAATATAAACAACAAAATAAACTATCTCAGCTAAAACGTAACAAATTTAATTTATAACTAATACAAATACAAAACAAATTAAAAAAACTAAAGATGTGGGTATCATTGCGCAATACTGTATCATGTCATGATTTTACACTCTAAAACAACACAAAACATAGGTGTAAAGCAATACAGAACTTACTCAAAACACGTCTTTCTTAAAAAAAACTTAATATTAGTTTAAGTATTATTAAAATAGTGTGACGGAAGTACTTTTTATATAACTAACTGTAATTTGTATTTAGATATAAATTTGATTATTTTTTAAATTTGAAAGATTTATAACAGTATCAATAGATACGGGTGAGCCGTAACTCTTAGGATTAAAATGTGTGAGTTACGTAATGTTGATCCAAACCCCCCCCCCCCCACATAACGCAGCATAACACTACACCATACCCCCTCCTCTCCTTAAGCGTGTTACGCAATGTGTATGGCCCCCAATAGGTTAACCAGGACACAAGGTGAATCTATCTTTGGTTTCCCTGATTTGAGCCCAGGTACTGGATAAGTTGTGGAGTGATTCTCTCTCCCTTTCGGAGTGACTGTTTAAATTTTTCCATCTCTTCCTTCTGGTGACAGTTCAATACCCCAAAGGGAGACATAGCCAGATAATGTTGGGGCCTCCTCTTCCGTCAAATCTAACATCAAACCTCTAACACATCCTACAAGAAGGTTACTTACTTGCCGATATCATTGTTGAAGGCCTCGGGACTGGGCTTGGCCTTCTCATACCTCGTCATGAACAGGTCCCTGTCAGTCTCCCAGATCTCTCGCAGGGGGTCCCACTGCTTGAGGTACTGCCGCAGCTCACTCATGGCTACCTCAACCTCTGCACATTTAATAACATTATTAAATCAATATCATATCTGGCCATCAACAGAGGTCTATCAGTCTCCCAAATTTCCCGCAGTGGGTTTACAATAATTATTATTTTTGTCATTATTCAACAAAAGCCATGTTAAACATTATATAATGGTTTGGTATTTTTTCCAGATCATCAAATAGTATAGTTATGTTATTTAATAACATTTATATAATTCTTTTTATTGTCTCTATTAAAATAGTTACTAGTCGACACGTGCGGAATTCCGCAATGCGAACCAAATCTTATCAGCTGGGCTTATCTTTTGTTTACATTTTCGCTCCTGTCAAAACAAACTATTCCTTTTATTTATCTTTCATTTTATTCAAATTTCAGAGAAGCGGTACATTTTTAGCCCCTGGGTCTATTTATAGTCAATAGCCAAATAAGCTTTAAAATAAGGGGTAAATCATGGAATTTGATAAAGGAATAAGGAAGATCTCGCAGAGTGACAGAAAAACAGGCTAGAGAAATAATATATAAGATTAACGTAAAGGCTATGAGACAAAATTGCTACGGGTTTACTTTAAGATTAATATAAAGCCTATGAGACAAAATTGCTACGGGTTTCCTTAATGCTAGTGTGGAAACATATTAGGACCTACATTAAATAACTCCAATCTGCACTAATTTTTTAATATTAGTACTAAATAATGGCGTGTATTAGAATAGTTTATTGTGACAAAGCTGAGCCAGCAAAATTGACGTCTTTAATAAACTAATCAAATTAACATTCAAATCGGCAGGCTTTTACAAAGAAAAATGTGCTTAGCTACTGATAAACCAGTATAAGTTGGCCTAGTGACACCCACCTTTTTCAATATTAGACTGTAGTTTGCGGCACTCATAGTCCGAGTCTATGACCGATGCATACGGGATCTTCTTGGTCCGCTTG